>JAECUM010049723.1:0-30593 GCA_016617855.1 Megalonaias nervosa | reverse complement strand
GTTAAACGTGTATGCGTTAGTAATAAGCGATAAATTTGTTACAGTTGACTCTGTTGGAGGTAAAATGTCAGTCCAAGTTTAATCTGTAATCGTTATATAAGATGACAAAATATATTGTAAAAGAAATATATTTGACAGATGGTCAAGTTAAAAAATTAGCAGCTGCTGTTGCAAAACAGAGGCAGGTTTCATTAAAGGTCAACCCTAACACCTTAGGTACCTTAACAAAATTAATGTTAACCAAAAAACAAGTAAATAAATACAAGGGCAAAAAACCTTTTGTTTTAAATTTAAGTGCTGCACAAATAACTGCAATGGCAAAACATGGCGGCTTCTTCTGTCCGGCATTATCTGTAATGGCCAGAACGTTAATACCTAAAATTTTGCCAGTGTTAGGTACATTAGGATTAGTAGCAGCGTCTGGCGCAGTATCTGGCGCAACGAAAAAGGCAGTTGAAGGTAGTGGTATGAAGAAAATTTTCGTATTAATGTCGATGGTAATAATTTTATGTGACTGATAAATATAATGCCAAAACGAAAGACAGCGACGAAAAGAAAGACGACGAAAAAAAAGACACGACAGAGGCGAAAAGGGGGATTTATTCCAATAGCCCCGTTACTAGCAGGATTGGCGGGAAGTCTATTGCCAAATCTGTTAGGAGTAGGACGAGGACTAATGTTGCCAGGAGCAAGGAGATAAAGTCTGCGTTAAGTAATTTTGATATACTTGACAAACTTAAAAAAGTAAAAAAATTCAGTGGAGTTTATTCTAAAGATGAACTTATGGCGATTCCATCGCTAGCGTCGCCAGCGACTCTAGGTTCGTGTGTTATAAATATACAAGATTTTAATGACGGATCTGGCACACATTGGGTAGCTGTTTATGATAACAATTATTTTGACTCGTTCGGAATTCCACCAAGTGACGCAGTAAAAAATATATGAGTAGAATGCAAGATACGAAGTCTCCAGAGACGAAGTCTCTTGCGAAAATAATAAATTATTCGTCTAATCAAATTCAACCAGTTGGAACTTCCACTTGTGGATATTATTGCGTAACGTTCATTAAACAGATGACTGAAAATCCAGATTTTTTAAAGTTTATTTTGCAATTTGACAAACAACCTTCTCACGCTAATGATGAGATTGCATTAAATTTTATTTAAACTCACTGATATACAATGTCAACATATTGTCTCAAGTGTAAAACTAAAACAGAAAATAAAGATGAAAAAGCAGAAAAAACAAAAAATAATAGAATAATGCTGAAAAGTATTTGTGCAATCTGTGGAAGAAAAAAAAAGTATGTTTTTACCAAAAACAAAGTTGTCCGGAGCGGGTTACCCTGACAAGATTATTTTAGTAGACGACTAAATAAATAATGACATGCGAGTGCGATTGTGATAGACATTTATGCCTCGAGCAAAATAAAATTGTTACATATTGTCAGAAATGTAAAAACAGAGAAATAATTGGAACAGGTATAGATATATATAAAATTATTGGAAAATTGCCGAAACCAAAAGGCGGTTGGACATTGCCAGGCCATAAATATACTGGACCTTATAATCCTCTTGATAAACAACTTGACGAAAACGATAATCCACTGCCAGAACAAGAGCCTTACAATCAAGTTGACGCAATAGCAATGCGCCATGATATCTGCTACAGAGATATTGATCTTCCAGACAGCGAACAAAATAAACACAGCTGCGATACAGTAATGTTAGACGAACTTCGTGACATGAAACCTGTAAATATGCGAGAACGTGTTCACTGAAGGCTGGTCAAGGGTTTTATTGGAGCAAAATATAAATTTGGTCTCGGTAAAAAAGAATTATATGATGATTTTGCCTTAGAGCTACACAGACCTAAAAAAAATGTTTCCGCGACGTAAAGTTGTCGCAAATGCCTTTGATGATATCTGGGCGATAGATTTAGTTGATGTTTCAAGATAATGTAACAAAATCAGCAACGTCAATTTCGACATTTGATAGATGTAGTTTTAAATACGATAACTAATGATATTTTCTATATCATTTCGAGTAAGACAATTATGACTAAATTCCATGACATCGTCGCGATTAAATCGTAACGTCATCATTTTATTTGTATCGACTTTTATTTTGTCTGTTGCTGTTAATAAAAATTTGTCAGATTCGTCTAATGTTATCATAACATCAACAAAAGGGGGCCCCGAGTGGCCGAGTGGTCTAAAGCGCTCTCCGATACGGATCACTGCCATCTCACCTCTGTCTGCGTGGGTTCGAGTCTAGGATTCGGCGAATGTGGATATGTGAGAAAGCTTGCCAGTAGCTTCTCGTGGGTCAGTGGTTCTTTCCGGGGATTTCCGGTTTCTTCCTCCACCATTAATACTGGCCGCCATGTATAGCCTATCGTGTGCTGAAAAATGGCGTTAAGCCCCACAACAACAACAACAACAACAACATCAACAAAATAAAAACTCTGTCCCAATAAACAAGTTCGAATTGCCTCAGCTAATTCTTTATGATTTAATATATTAACTTTTTGATGATATTTTATTTCTCCGAACATCTTATTATTTATTAATTAGATAAAAGATTATTATAATAATGAGCTTACTTGAGAGACTGGCTAAACTAAATTCGGAAGATTTTGTTTCCGTTTCAAATTTTACATCAGAAAATATTACTAACGATAGATTTGCTGGTTATGCTGAAAAAGATATTTTGCATAACTATGACGACGACGAAGATGATGTTGTTGTTAGTAAAAAAAACATTTAAGCAGACCAACAACTGGGCGATATGATGTTAAGTATCATATTGCTAAAAAAATAATAAAATTTAATTTTACTGTTGCCGAGCGTCAAACATTTTGGCAGCTTATAAAACCCTTTTTAAATGTAAAAATAACTGGACAACAAAGAAATATAAAATACGATTTTATTTTTGTTAAAATATTTAATTTAATGCCAGTCGATGATGCAAGAAAATTACATTTAATTTCTTTATGTAAACCAGTAAAATGTAAATCAGTATTAATAAAATACGAAGAAATTTATATTAATATTATTCAATCGCAGTCGATGAAATCGACCGAATTGGTACCCAACTATTAAATTTATCGCCATATCCACGCCATTTGACTAAACTTTTGTTGCCGCGCTTTTTAATAACTTTTTCCAGAACAAATATATCTTGTTCAGTTTTCTGAAGTTCTTGCTCGTAAAAACTGCAAGTTATAGGCTCACCTAATAAATTTTTCAACGAGTATGTAACTGGTATTGTTAAAAGTACTTTATCAATAACAAATACTTCTTCGCTCCAGTTATGAGTATATCCTTTTTCAAATGTTTTTTTCGTCAAAGAAATCCTAACTTTATCACCAACTTTAAATTTGTGGCGTCGGTACATGTTTTCGTTTGCTAATATTGGATTTGCAATCGCGTCGTTTGGCGACATTTTACTTTTGCCTAGCGAAATGGATTTGTGTTTCGTGTTATTATAGTCGTCAACAATGTTTTGTAAATTGCCAATATATTTACTCGTATTTTTAGCTGTCAAATATTTGTGGATTTTTCCGTTGAGCGTGCGATTAAATCGCTCGATGATGACACTTTTTCCCTCATTTCCTGTGACATATTTTTTAATGTTATTTTGCTCCAAAAACTGTTCAAATTTTTTATTAAAAAATTCCGCTCCGTGATCAGTCCAGATTCTATTTGGCTTTCTTTCTGTAGTTGTTATTATTTGTTTTAGCGCATCAGTCATCGATGTCCCTGTTTTATCCGAAACGAGTATACTAAACGCGTATTTGCTAAAAACATCTACAACATTAAAAAGATATCTCTTTGGAGCGCCATCAGCGCCAACGTTATATTGGGCTAGATTTGAAACATCAATTAAATCTATCGCCCAGATATCATCAAAGGCATTTGCGACAACTTTACGTCGCGGAAACATTTTTTTTAGGTCTGTGTAGCTCTAAGGCAAAATCATCATATAATTCTTTTTTACCGAGACCAAATTTATATTTTGCTCCAATAAAACCCTTGACCAGCCTTCAGTGAACACGTTCTCGCATATTTACAGGTTTCATGTCACGAAGTTCGTCTAACATTACTGTATCGCAGCTGTGTTTATTTTGTTCGCTGTCTGGAAGATCAATATCTCTGTAGCAGATATCATGGCGCATTGCTATTGCGTCAACTTGATTGTAAGGCTCTTGTTCTGGCAGCGGATTATCGTTTTCGTCAAGTTGTTTATCAAGAGGATTATAAGGTCCAGTATATTTATGGCCTGGCAATGTCCAACCGCCTTTTGGTTTCGGCAATTTTCCAATAATTTATGTATATCTATACCTGTTCCAATTATTTCTCTGTTTTTGCATTTCTGACAATATGTAACAATTTTATTTTGCTCGAGACATAAATCTCTATCGCAATCGCAGTCGCATGTCATTATTTATTTAGTCGTCTACTAAAATAATCTTGTCAGGGTAACCCGCTCCGGACAACTTTGTTTTTGGTAAAAACATACTTTTTTTTTCTTCCACAGATTGCACAAATACTTTTCAGCATTATTCTATTATTTTTTGTTTTTTCTGCTTTTTCATCTTTATTTTCTGTTTTAGTTTTACACTTGAGACAATATGTTGACATTGTATATCAGTGAGTTTAAATAAAATTTAATGCAATCTCATCATTAGCGTGAGAAGGTTGTTTATCAAATTGCAAAATAAACTTTAAAAAATCTGGATTTTCGGTCATCTGTTTAATGAACATTATGCAATAATATCCACAGGCAGAAGTTCCAACTGGTTGAATTTGATTAGACGAATAATTTATTATTTTCGCAAGAGATTTTGTCTCTGGAGACTTCGTATCTTGCATTCTACTCATATATTTTTTACTGCGTCACTTGGTGGAATTCCGAACGAGTCAAAATAATTGTTATCATAAACAGCTACCCAATGTGTGCCAGATCCGTCATTAAAATCTTGTATATTTATAACACACGAACCTAGAGTCGCTGGCGACGCTAGCGATGGAATCGCCATAAGTTCATCTTTAGAATAAACTCCACTGAATTTTTTTACTTTTTTAAGTTTGTCAAGTATATCAAAATTACTTAACGCAGACTTTATCTCCTTGCTCCTGGCAACATTAGTCCTCGTCCTACTCCTAACAGATTTGGCAATAGACTTCCCGCCAATCCTGCTAGTAACGGGGCTATTGGAATAAATCCCCCTTTTCGCCTCTGTCGTGTCTTTTTTTTCGTCGTCTTTCTTTTCGTCGCTGTCTTTCGTTTTGGCATTATATTTATCAGTCACATAAAATTATTACCATCGACATTCATACGAAAATTTTCTTCATACCACTACCTTCAACTGCCTTTTTCGTTGCGCCAGATACTGCGCCAGACGCTGCTACTAATCCTAATGTACCTAACACTGGCAAAATTTTAGGTATTAACGTTCTGGCCATTACAGATAATGCCGGACAGAAGAAGCCGCCATGTTTTGCCATTGCAGTTATTTGTGCAGCACTTAAATTTAAAACAAAAGGTTTTTTGCCCTTGTATTTATTTACTTGTTTTTTGGTTAACATTAATTTTGTTAAGGTACCTAAGGTGTTAGGGTTGACCTTTAATGAAACCTGCCTCTGTTTTGCAACAGCAGCTGCTAATTTTTTAACTTGACCATCTGTCAAATATATTTCTTTTACAATATATTTTGTCATCTTATATAACGATTACAGATTAAACTTGGACTGACATTTTACCTCCAACAGAGTCAACTGTAACAAATTTATCGCTTATTACTAATGCATACACGTTTAACTGATCTGCTGGAGCTAGAGCTGGAGCTGCTCCTAGTGTCCAAGTAATTTCAATATCAGCTGTGCTGTCTACAGCTCGCTCGCTATGTTTACTAACATCAAAATAAAATATCGGATAAAGTGTACGAAATTCCTCTACTGATATCTGAGATTCATCTCCAACATCTTGATATTTTTGCAGTGCGTCGAGTAAATACATGTACGGTCGAGTAATATTTTTATTAGCGTCATCTGCAAAATTGCATTCTATCGCTCGCTCTGAGTATTGCTTTGAATTTAGTCTAGCATATATTCGTCTAACATCAGCGCTATCAAATATCGCATTATTTTGTTGTTGGTTATTACGCCGCGCTTGTCTCTAAAATACAACAAATAATTGCCGTGGTTTTTGTTCACTTGATGTTGTTGTAACTCGCCATGTGTAGTCTGTGGTATTTGGAACTGCTGTTTGATATATTCTGTGTTGCTGAAAATAAATTCTGTTTGTGTGTTTTTCCAGCATATCATTTAATTCCGCCATTTTAGTGATAGACGGAGTTATTCTTGGCATCCATGGTGCAAGTTTGTTTATGACAAATTGTACATCAACTCCACCTGACCTAAACAGGCAGTCGTTTTGTTCTGATCGATCTAAAATAAGCGATCTAAAATGTTCTGATCGATCTAAAGTAATATTGTACTTAATGGCAGCATCATTGTAATTTGACGTGATACTGCTGCAAGTGCCTTTCTCTCAGCATAACCTTCATTGTAACGTTTATTTTTTTTTTATGCCAATTGCGTTATTAATCAAAACTAACATTGCAGTACCGTCAGCATCCGCAGCTGGTGGTGCTATACCAATATTATTACAAGCTGCAATAAGTGAGACTCTTGTAGCGTTTGCATCAGCGGCTGCAGCTGGTACGGCTATACCTAAAACATTACCATTATTAATAAGAAAATTTCTTCTAATTACAAGATCTGCGGAAGCATCAGCTCCAGCAGCTAATACTGTTCTTAAAATAAATTCATTTATCGCAGGAATTATTACACCAGCTCCAGTATCTTTAAACCACATCATATTAGTTGCAGCTGATTTGGAGTAATCATCGGAAAATGAAATAATATTTAAGATTGTACTTGCAACTTGTAAGTGATTCGAAATATCTTCGACAGTTTGATTGGCCAGCTGATATCGAGCACTTTTAAATAAGCACCAGCCATCATTTATAAGAGCTACTTCTAAGTTAGCTGCAATTGCGGCAGGTGCGGCAGGTGCGACAGGTGCTGTCGTAATCTGGCCACCACGAACTTCCAACATTGCTTTATGAGGAAGTAGAAATACGTCCTCGTCTCGAGTATTAATGTTCTGACGCCAGCCTTATTAGGTTCGTTAGAATTTTCATCGAGATATTCAACATATTCAAATTCTGTTACTGTGTCGTCTGTGTCATAAGTTTCTGCTAAATCGAGATAATTTTAAACAGACATTTTTCTATTTATTAGGTTATACAAAATTATTTCGGTGTTGTTACTTTAGATATTAATTTTTGTATAATTTGTTCTCCTCGTGGCGATAAAAGTTTTTTTTGTCGTTGTTATCATTGTGCGTTGAGTTTCTTTTGTTGGTACGATTTCTGAAATAGCTTGTTTGATTGTCGGTATACCACGTTGTGGATCGCCTTTTATTTTATCAGCTATTTTTTGCCCCACGGCAGTTCCAGCAGCAGATGCAGCTCCAGTTGCAAAAGCTTTTGATGTGTCAAGTGCAATTGGTGCAACTTTATGAGCTATTCCTGGAGCATTTTCTATAATTTTAGCAAATATATTTTACAAAAATCCTCCTACTATTTTTCTTCGATAAACTTTTTTCTCTGTTTCATTATATCTGAGGTTGCATAATTTTACTTCCAAATCATTTTAGAAAATATGTTTACTATTGTTCGCGCCTACACAACGCGTAGGTGTAAATAATAAGTAACAATTTCACTATTAAGATCCAGTTGTCGCCCAGACTGATCTGTCAACTGCATATTTACTTCTGTTATTTGATTTTCAACGTTTAACGGATAATAAAGAACCTGACGTGGACTAATTTGCATAAGAGATCCCGGTGGAACTTCTGGTGAAAAACTGTATATCGTTTGTCCTTTACTACCTAAGGCTGAGCAAGATCCAGATGCGATAGAGCAATTTACCAATATTGCGTTTACATCAGTTATATTTACTGGCAGTTGACCATCATACGTTTCGGGATTATCACGATTAAGAGCAGGATATATATAATTATAAAATCCTATTAGTGGTGCGATACTTGTTTGCGATACAAGACTAATTGTTATATCTTTTAATTTTATTCTAGCGCGTAACGTATTATAATTTGGTGTAAGCTCAAAATTATCAGCTATACCTTTATGTTTTGTTATTAGTTCTTTTATTATTTTATTTAGATCAGTGACATTATAAGCTCCTTGTGGAATTTCAATTGTTTTCCACGTGACAAATGGTGAAGTACGTATAGGAACAGTAAATGTAAATTCATCGTTTACTCCAGTTTTTACATTAGCCATAGCGTGCCAACAAGTGCAGGATATTAGTCCAATTTCATATTGTTTTTCACGATCTAGTTCTATTGGCGGAATATATTTTACATAAAAATTTGCGCTATCTTTATCAGATTGGCTAGAGTCTAGTAATAATGTTGCTGACATTTTTTTTTTAATATAAAATTGTTATATTAAATCATTACACAAATTTATAAAATTAAATCGCCGCAATTAAATCGCCTTGATTTATATCAAATCAAGGTGTAAAGTTTTGTATTCGTCAGATGTTAATAAATTTTCTGATCTCAAATTATCAATTATGTCAATAATTTCATTGTAAATTTCAGCACCAACATTTCCAGCTTCTTTTGATGATATCAATAGCATTAATCTGCCAATCATTTCAGTAACTGATGAAAATATTCTAACTCCAGTTCCTGTTATTTTTTTTTCCATATTCTTTTACACGAGTTTCATCAAATTTTTTAAATTTCCTTTTAAAATCCCAGCCCGAACGAGAAGCTTTTTTCCTATTGGCTTGTGCTGTTTTTCCAACTACTGCAGCAATAACACCATATCTCATTCTATCATGAAGTGGAAGCATTTCATCTCCTATGGCTGTGTTTAACTCATTTCTAGCAGTAAGACCGTCTTTCATTATTTCATTTAAATTATCAATCAATTTCTTAAATTCTTCATCACTCCATTTATCTATATTATCAAGATCTTTTATATTATTTTCTTCTAAAAATTTATCATAATCATCCCCTGTTATCTTATTATTTGCTAGTTTTATATACCATTGTCTTTGATCTTCAACTTCCATAAACTTTACCGTCAACTCGCCAACTCTTTCTTGCTCCTTTTCAATATCCTCTAATTTTTCTGATAAATTTTTTAGAATATTTTTAATCTCTATTGTAGTTAAACCTGCTAGTCTTTGTTCAAATTCTAGTAGATTATTAATTAGCCGATCTAGTGCAGCTTGTCTTGCAACCGGATCAGCGATATTTGCTACAAGTGCTTCAGCTAATCTTCTTTTTTCTTCTTCAGATCTCTCAATAATTCTTCCAGCAGCTGCTTCTTGTTGTTCTTTAACTAGTCCGAGTAAACCTTTTTCCTGTAGTCGCTTAAGTTCTTCTGATAATGGTTTAGTTTCAGGTTGTTTTCCAAGTAAAGCTTCAGTAATTGGTTTAAGAGCGGCTGCTGTTGTTTCTGCTGCAACCACTTGGCCACGTCGTGCTTGCTGTACTTGCTGCTTAAATTTTCTTGAGATTGCGCAAGTTTTCTTTTAGATTTTCTATATGTTTTCTGTACTTTGCTTGTCTTTCCATTAATTATATACTATTTTGTATAAAAAGTACTGTAGATAATTTTCAATACAACATCGAAACATTTTACTCGTATCATTTGTTAATTTATCAAACAAAAAAAAGTCATATTTATTTGCCGTTGCTTGATGATATAATTCAATAAATTTATCTTTTGTTACGTCACCACATTGCTCGTTCGTGATATTTCTAACATCAACATTCTCCAGTCCTGGAAATAATATAAAACAACCAGTATTTCGCCTAATAAATCTGTCAACATTATAAAAACCTTGGGCGAGATAAATAGAATTACATTTTTTATTTCGCGACAGTGAAAAATATGATCTTATTTTATTCATTTCCTCGTTGTTTAGCGGAATATCATCAAAAAAAACTATCTTGTGTTCGGACGAATCAAGTTGATTAACTGGAACGAGTTCTTCTGGTTGTTTGATAATAAAAAATCTTCGCCAGCCTCAAGATCATCACGAAGTTTGTTATTATAATTGTTAAGTAGCTCGTACTTATCTTGCTGTGGGTTAATCGTGTAAATATAAACGCATCGTAGTTAAAATTATCTCCTAGAAGTAAATTCATAAGTAAGTTTGTTTTCCCCGATCCAGTTCTTCCAACAATAGATAATGACAATCTGGAAGTTCATTGTTATGTTTATGTTTTACTAACCGCTCTGTATCAAAATTTAATATCGATGATTTTGCCATTATTGTTATACAATTTTATGCTATATAAAAAATTGTCAGACGATAAATAAATAATGAGCTATTATACAAAATTTGGAACATTGGTAGCAGATTCAACGTCAAAAACTGAAAGTTTAACAGACGGCAAGGTTGATTTATCAGGCTATCTAAAAACATTCGGCGACACAATGACTGGAAACTTGTTTATGTCAAATCAACGAGTACTAGAGTTAGAAACAGATTATCCGCCAATAAATGTCGTTAATACACAAGCTGTTAGTTATGCAGAACTTAAATTAGTCGACAATAATAAACTAGATAAATCTGGTGGAATTTTAAGCGGTAACTTAGATATGTCAGGAAAAAAAATTATAAATGTGGAGACCAGGTATCCACCAGCAAACTTAAATCAAACTCAAGCGGTAAATTATTTGCAGTTAAAGTGTGTTGATGATAACAAACTTGATAAAATAGGTGGGACAGTTACAGGTAATATTATCATGTCAGGAAAAAAAATTACATACCTTGGAGACCCAGCTGCAGAATCAGACGCAGCAACAAAAAAATACGTCGATGATCAAGAATCTAAGTATGTGTTAGTGCGTGGTGGTATAATACGTGCATTTCTCAATATGAACAATAATGGTATTAATAATCTCAGAACGCCAGAAACAGATTTTGACGCAGCAACAAAAAAATACGTCGACGATAGCAACATTCCGACGGTAACAGCAATAACAACAATCAACGATGGAATTAACGCATTTAAAACTGATTTTTCCAATCACATACAAACGTTTCTATATTTTCGTAGAAATATAAACAAATCTATTAATGAATTTTTGGGAAGTCCAGCGGTTGTAGATATTAAACTTGCTGACATTAACACAAAACTAAACGATATTATTGGGGTAATTCCTAATATTGCTGACGTTAACACAAAAATCAACGATATTGTTAGAGGAATCCCTAATATTGTTGAAAAAACAAATCTAATAACAGAGTTACTTACTAAAACTCCTCACCAGAACACGTTTCGTTCTCTTGTGTACACAGTAGCATCAGGATCATCAACATGGACATCGAGCGATAACACTCTCGAACATACCGCAGAAGTAACTGGGTTATACAGGCTATCCGTGTACGGTTTGGAAATTACTGCGGCCACTTCATCATCACCGAATGTACATTATAATCCTCTACTGGTGATGCTAAATAAGAACATCAAAAAAACATTTACGTTGACATCAACGGAAATGCCCCCGAGACGTTACTGGTGGTGTCTGGAATTCATAGCTGAAACTTTTCAAGTATAATAAATCAAGCCCAGGGACTGGCACTATTGTATAAAATCTGTAAACATATATTATGTCTTGAAAAAAATATAGTTGATTTCAATCACATTTCAGAAGAAATTCCAAAACAAGATGTTGACGCGCTAGTAAAATATTACAGATATTATGATAAAAAAACTTTGGTGCGTGAAAAAATGTTACAAATACTATAACAGAATACTTCGAGTGATATCATATTTGCCATTGTTAATGACTAGCTCTGGTATAATTTCAAGCGGAGCATCATTAAACCCGTTTTTGTTAATAATATCCGGCGTTGGTGTTTCTCTTGGAACAGCGTGTAAAAAAATTGAGCCTCGTCTTGCAACTAAAAAAAAGAAGAACGCTTGTAAAACAGCAAGTATCACCTATAAAAAATTACTTGATCAAATACGATCTTATTTGCGGGGTATAAAATATGATATGGACGATTTAATACGCGAGTTCCATATTATTGACAGTATGTTAACAGATATTCTACCAATGAGAGTCAGCAGATATGAAAAAGATTATCAGAAAAAGTATAGTAATGGTAGGGTATAAAATAATCTTAAAGAATGTTTTCACTTACCTTGTTCAATCATTGTTTTCACGATAAAAGACTTAAAATGTTTGAGCCATGGAAACATATAAAAGTGTCTCAAATTCCCCCTTTCATATACTACTTCCTCTTCTATGAAAATATATGACAAAATCGTGTAAATGATAAAATGCTTTGGTTTTCTATAATGAAAAATTAAATTGCAGCGTTTAATATCCGATCATGTGAATAGTCTTAGATACTAAGAAAGCTTTGTATTACTTACACAACTAACTCTTTGCCACTGCAATAGTATTGTGAATAAAAATCAATCAGAGCGTCATAATATATTGCAGTATACAAATTTGGTTTCCCTGAAGATTAAATACATAAAATGATTACACGATGCCGTCATAAGCCCACACAGAATTCCCGTAATCATTTTGAAAGGTTATGGCATTTCCAATGGCTTTTTTGGAATATAACGCCGAAATCAGGTCATTTGCAATCGATTTTCCTAAAACGCCCACTCCAAATCAAGGTTAAATATAGGTAATTCCCAATGAATTTTCCCAAAACACCTACTGAAATCAAGGTCAAAGATATTTGCAATGGATTTTCCCAGAATAACGATATAAAAAGCAGTTAGAATTTGCTTCGTGACCAGTCTGCTATAGGATTTTATACACAGGTTTATGACGAATTATTCATTGCTGGTCGTGGACAGGTGAGTGTGAAAACATTTTTTCTAACATATTTTTGACAAAATGTTACTATAGAAAGTTTTGAAGGGGGGGGGTTCTGGAAAATAAAACCTTGTTTACATACACTGTAGAAGCAGCAGGCAGGGTGAACCCTACAAATTGGTTTCGAGCAAGTTTTTCATAAAATAAAGGTTCCTACAGTGGCTGAAAAATAAGGTCAATAACGCTAAACCGAACCTCCTAACTTTTATTATTACCGTATAGTTTGAAAAACGAATAATAAATCGTTTGGGTTAGCTCATTTTTGTTATTTTATTTTTGATTTTTTTGTTTTTATTATTTTAGGTTTTATACCAGTATAACTTGAGGCTGCCTTAATTGAATGAAATATCTTACAAAATTTGTTTGTCAGATCAAACCCAACATGTCTCTTTGATTGACAGAATGACATTATATATAATATTTCATTTGTTTAATATGAAATTTTGTCTAAAACTATAAAAATAATAACATTATTTTGCTGATAAGTATATGTTGTTGTTGTTGTTGTGGGGCTTAACGCCATTTTTCAGCACACGATAGGCTATACATGGCGGCCAGTATTAATGGTGGAGGAAGAAACCGGGAAATACCCTGAAAGAACCACCGACCCACGAGAAGCTACTGGCAAGCTTTCTCACTTATCCACATTCGCCGAATCTTAGACTCGAACCCACGCAGACAGAGGTGAGATGGCAGTGATCCGTAACGGAGAGCGCTTTAGACCACTCGGCCACTCGGGGCCCCGCTGATAAGTATAAGAGACTGTAATAGTAGTATAGGTAGCTGAGTTGTTCCTATCTCAGGAAACCTCCCTACCCACAAAACAAATTTTGTCAGAAATATGAAAGTCATCATTTTGAGCTAAAAAAGGCTGCTGACAAAATGTTAACGTATAACGTTTTGGAGGGGTAGGGGGTTTCCTGAGAGAGGAACCTCAACTACCTATACTACTCAAGTTGTTTGCAAATCGAATCATTTCGATATTCAGACTTTATTTGTTCAAGTCGAGTATTTGATGCGGGCAGATTACTAACTACGAATTCGACATAGGCGTTAGTTTCAGCCTGAAATTCTCTGTCACTCTCAGCGTGATAACTTAAAGGTGCCCTGGATAGAGCATCAGCAGTTAATAGATTTTTGCCAGCAACATGAACTATTCAAAAGTTGAATCTCATCAAACGCATTCTAAAGCGTTGAATTCTAGGGGGTAAATCTCCTAAGATTGTTATGCTCATTAGTGGTACTAATGGCTTATGATCAGTTTCAAGTTTGAATTGTGACCCAGTTAAATAGCTACTGAAGCGTTCACATGCCCAAGTGATTGCAAGGGCCTATTTTTCTATTTGAGCATAGCGTTGCTCAGTTTCTGACATACCTCGCGATGCGAACGCCACCGGTCTCAGAGTGCTACCGTGCTTCTGCCGTAGCACAGCACCTAGTCCAAATGAAGATGCATCTGCAGGTGCAACTATTTCTCTGTTTGGATCATAATGTGCTAAAGTTGGTGAAGATATCATTTCTTGCTTGATACTCTAAAAGCTTGTTCTTGATCTGGACCCCAAGTCCACGAGTTTTTACCTTTTGAAAAGGTCACGTAATGGTTTTGATTTTTCTGCCAAATTTGGACTAAATTTTCCAAGCTGATTTGCCATACCGAGAAATCGTCGTATGTCTGTTAACGCATTTCGGTGTTTCCATTTTAGTTATAGCTTTGACATTTTCCGGATCAGGTCGGCAACCATTTTCGTCAACAACATGCCCAAGAAATCTAATGGATGGTCTCGAAAATTCACACTTTTCAGCGTTCAAAGTGACGCCGGCCTTTTCAGTTGATTTCATGACCATTTCTAGTCTTTCGTCATGATGTTTCTGCGTTTCCCCAAAAACAAGAATATCGTCCATGTGACGGAGTGTTCCGCCATGTCGCTCTAGAGTTTCTGACATCCTTTTCTGAAAAAATTCAGGCGCGGAACTGATTCCGAATGGAAGGCGATTAAAATAAAACCTACCAAAAGGAGTAATGAAAGTTGTAAGGCGGCGTGACTCTTCTGACAGGTTTATCTGCCAAACACCTGAGTTTGCATCAAGTTTGGTGAAAAACTTTGCACCTGCTAGTTTTGCAATGGATTCTTCAACTGATGGTAGTGGGTGGTTCTCTCTTTTAACCAATTCATTCAGTTTAGTTAGATCCACGCAAATGTTTACCGAACCGTTTGGTTTCGGAACGACAACCATTGCCGCTCACCACTCAGTGGGCTCATCTACTTTTGAAATACCACCCATTTTTTCCATTCTATCCAACTCCTCTTGAACTTTATTTAATAAAGGGATAGGAACCTTTCTTGGGGTAGATAAGGCATAAGGTTTGTCATTTTTGTCCAGAGTTATCTTATAGAACCATTTTGTTTTCCCTAGACCTTTAAACAAATTTGGGAATTTCTCGCGATAATCCCTATCTAAATTTATGGATTTATCGTGAATTTTGCTTGCATTTTGTGAGTTTTGATCTGAGGCATTTACTGAGGATATATTTACTTGTTCAATAATCTTGAGAGCCTGAATCGCGGGCCTGCCCAAGAGTGCCTGATTCAGTCCCTTTACAACAAATATGTCTTGTACACTGAACGCATTGTTTGATTCCAGTTCACATGTAAATTTTCCCAGCACTTTAAGTTCAGAGCTTCCAGGTCCATACAGTTTTCGATCAGACTTTGATAGTTTTTTGGTCTCCGATTTTTCGTAAATCCCTCTCAGGAATTACAGTCACATCAGCTCCAGTATCAATCTTGAATAAAAGTGAAGCGTTGTTCAATCTCACACGCGTTATCCACGGCTGACCCTTCTTTGTGCTAATAGTCCCTAGAAATCCAGGTTCCGCTCTCGATTCTATTGTGCGAACTGCTGATTTTGACAGACAGCATTTTGCATAGTGTCCCCTTTTCTTACACTTGTGGCATTCTGCTTCTTTTGCTGGACATTGGTTCCGAGAATGATTAACTTTGTTTCCACATCTTATGCATCCTTTTCTGCTGACATTATTCTGTTAAACTTTTGGGATTTTATGTTTCTGTTTCCCATATTTCAGTGAAGACGATTTTACTGCATCCATTTCACTCATTCGTTCTCCAGTTGCTCGTATAGTTGATTGTTGCTTTTTCACAGCCTCATTTTGTCGAGCTTGATTAACGGCAGACTCTAGAGTTAGATTTGTATCTAACTGCAATTTTTCCGACAGTTTTGAATCTCGCAGTCCACCTACAAGTCGATCTCTGATCATTTCATCATGTAGTGGCCCGAAATTACAATTATCTGCTAACACATAGATAGCTGTAACAAAACTGTCCACTGTTTCTCCCTCTTCCTGTTTTCTTTGATTAAATGTTTGCCCTTTCAAAAATTACATTCCTCTTTGGAATGAAATATCTCACGAATCTATCTGTCACGGGCTTCCACTTCTTTTGATCTTCCTCTGTCAGGTTGAACGAAGACAAAATGTCATCAGCCTCACTTCCCATGGAATAAATCAAGGTATTTGCTTGAATTTCTTCCTCTTTTTCACTAAGTCCAGGCGCTTGACGAAAGAGTTCAAAGCGCTGAAACCACTTTTCCCAAGTTTCAGGTCTCGAAGAGTCAAATTTGTCCGGATTTGTAAATTGAAATGAAGCCATTTTCAACTCTGATAATTTCAATCCTGTATTTTTACCGCTGCCACCATGTAATGTTACTTGTTCTTGAAGAATAACTGCAGAAGGCGTTCTGTACTATTTATTAAATACATGACATCAGTACAGCTAGGAAGGGGAGTACAGACTGCCTTGAAAGTATTTTTCCCATGGATCTTAAACCCTAGTGAACACTTAACATAAACCAGCTGTTGGTGTGTATCAGTTCCAGTCCAGTGTGGAATATCTGATTACTTTTACTGTCAAGTGATACTTCAAAGCTAATTAGATTAATAAAAAGTTAATGCATCCCACCTCAAAATTTATACCTGCGTTTTTCACGTCCGAATGTCATTTTTGACACTATGTGATGCGCACAGTGCAAACACAAGCCCTTTTCCTCGGTGTTAATTTTGCAAAACATTTTGTACTATATGGCTTGAAGCACTTCAAAATAGTTGCTATCCAAGCAATTTTTGACATTTTCTACATGCATTATACCCACATGTCTACTGATATGGGTGCCTAGCTCTTCTTCCTAGCCAGCTATTGGTATTTCACTATCAACATACTGCACAGTAGCAATGGGAGGTGTACTTGCCCCACATCAATTTCAAGAACACAAGCCCGAAACACCTAATTCACAAATATATCCATATCTTTCATTAGTAAACAATAATAGCTGAAATAGTCAATCATATCCTTAAGTTGAGAAATTTGACAGGGGCCAATTTATGGAAATATCCCCTGCAACCTAAGCTAAAACATGAACTATGAACTTCGGTCACAATTAGTTTTCCTATTTAGTCTCCATTTTTGTTTCTCTGCACAGAGTCTGAATCCTAATACATCATGCATTAATGGAAATACCATCAAAGATGAATTTGCCATGAATTTCTTGTGCGTCAGCAGGATTTTTATGCATGTTTGGTAAATTTAAACTACAAATGTTATCTTCTTTTTGGATGCCGTTAAAAGAAATATAAAAAATCAAGAGAAAAATAGATAATTGTGAATTGTTTCTTATGATCATTCGTGAATTTGGGTGATATGAAAAGATAAATGACTTGTGTTTAACATGCATATGTGAGATGCCTTTAACTCAAAATAAAGTCTGTTCTGCATCACATGCTACTTTAAATTCCCAGCGTCAGCAAGTGGAGGTTGTTAATGAATAGAAGCCATTCAGCTCAGATTTAAGAACGATATCTGAGACTGTAGCTCAGTGAATTTTCACGTTAGAATTTCATAATCTAGGTAAAGTTAAAAAAAAAATTTCGAGCATGAATGATTTTATCACCATTTGTATCAATATACAGTGCACCACTATTTGCTCAGTATATCCTGAACAGTAGTGGTCTGTGTACAACAATGATATCCCTGAAGTTTTGGAAGAGTTCATTTGTGATATAGGACAAAGCAGTTATGAGAGCCATCAAATGCCACCAGTAAACAAATATGGTCTTCTCATTAGACAGTTATCACAAACATACAATAACCAAAAATAAAATTGGTTTAAAGAGAACAGGATCATGCAGATGTTTTGAATTGTTAAATTTATCCATATTTAAAGATGCTGACTTGGATATAATTCATTATGCTGATCTCGATGAGCTATAACTATCCGGCTGCATTCTGCTGATGTTGATATATTTGATCCAGATCTGGATGTGGGACATTTTGGCTGGTTTTACAAACTATATACCTCCATGGAGCTCTACTTGTAGATGCAACACAGAGTATTTCTCATTTTGTTTCCCAGTAATGCTTGTTAACTGTTGTTTGATTTTCATGTTACTATTTATTTCAAAAGTGTTTTACATGTATATCTTTTGTTGTGAGGTAAGTGCGAATGATTCAAATGATTCTTTATGAAAATTAAGGCCCTTGCTAGTGATCAGAATAAAAATTGACCCATGTTTTAACTCCAGTTTCAGAGTTTGATTACTTTTGTAAAGATTCAACAGAGCTCTTAAATACGAACTATCCATCAAATTTTTAAAATGCTAAGCTTTTCTCTTTCAGAGCACTTGTATCAGAATAGGAGGGAGAAAACATGTTCATACATAATACCAGCTTTTTCAACATCTGTACCCCATCTGACCAGTTGTGTATAGGTAAGGATGGTATAACACCAGGACACATTGGATGGAGACAGATCATATAATTATATAATTGGTAGAGTTTCTAATCTAATTATAAGATCAGTACAGATAAAAAAAGTAGATATAAATAATTGGCTGGCTTATCAGCTTATAGAGGGATAATGTCTATTCACCAATCAGAGCAACGCCAGCTTATCAGCTTATAGACAGATGATGTTTGTCTATCAATCCATTTAGTGTCAGCACAGAAGTTAGAGTTTGCCTTTAGGTTATTGGTCAGACAGTAGTGCTTGTAAAATCATATGACTTGGTCTGTAAATGTTGAATAAATACTATAGCCATAAGTGAAAACTAGGATAGTGTGACCTATATTTCATGCCTTTAGTGTTGTGTGCTTACCTTTGCATTGGACTTGGGTCAGCATTTTGCTCATTTCAATTGGAGAATTAATCATACAAAGTAATAATTATATTATGGAACTAATTTTAGATTGTGTTAGGCATTGACTTAGGCTATTGTAATTCATTCATTTTTTCAGCAAGTAAAAGATTAATGAAGGTATAGATACATTTGCTAAAGTTACAGTTACAAGACAAGTTGTTCACAGTTGAAATAGAACTTTTTTATGCCACATCAACACTCTGAAAAGAGAATATAATATTATAATTATCTGTCGGTCTATTACATCTTTGTCAATTATTTCATCAGCATAAGTATGGTGAGGCATATATATCACTTTTCCTGCGGCTGCAATGTTAATTTTGTTATCTTTGTATGTCTCTGTTGGGATAAAATGTACAAACTGATATGAAACAAAAAAAGGTACAACTCTAACACAATATTTACTATCCAACTGAGTCAGTTCTCATCAAGTATCTATTGGATACTGGATAGGTTTCCATGCTAAATGTCCCCTGATAGTTTTTCATGCTAAATATCCCCTGATAGTTTTCCATGTTAGATTTCCTCTGATGTGTTTGATTGCTAGATATCCTCTGATAGCTTTCCATGTTAGATGTCCTCTGACAGTTTTCTATTTAAAAGTGAAAAGTCTGGGCTGGATGTAAACTTTTGTTTGCAGTTTTCCCATTCTTTGGTTCTTTAGTGTCATGGTTGGGATTGATTAAATGGAGGTCACATGAAGTATATTATGCAGTACTATATTAATCCGAATTTGTAAATGCTGATTGTTGTTGCTAAATGAAAGAATCTCAAACACTTCGAGTATTATGAAACCATATTTGTCTTTAATTGCATTCTGGGTCAGATCCAGGGCCAAACAAATTTCAAATGGGATTGGAGTGTGCAGAGGATGTACAGGAGACCTCGTGTCCTGCTGTCTGTCTGTCACAGTCTTGCAAGTGCAATCTGTCCTGCTGTTTTAGATGTCTTGACATGATCTTTGGTAATCACCTGAAGATGTATATATTGAGAAATCACTTGGCTTGCACAATTTCTCTGCTATATAGGGTTATTTCCAGTTTCATTTGCAGCTGAATGCAGGGTCCAAAAATTTCAAAATGGAGGCTAGGGTATATGAATTCTCATGTTTGGCCTTCTGTCTGAGACCCAACCTTGTGCAAAAGTTTCTCAGTTTTTTATGTATTGCCATAAAATTGACAAGTTATTTTGTTATCACTTGACAATATACATATTGACAATTCACGTTGCTCATGCAATTTCTCTTTCATGAAGAGTTAATGCCCTATTTGGCTTGTAGCTACATGCAGTGTATGGCAAACTCTTTTAAACACAAATAGTGTCAAATTTTGTATGGGTGACAATGAAACTTGATACATGTTATGGTCATCATCCAGTCCTATCCATATTGATACTTTTTAGCTGTACTGCTCATAGACCATACAAGCTTATGCTTTGACCAGTTGTTGTTTTCATTTTCCGTCAGATAGAACAAGTTTGTTAATGTTATTCATCCTAAGCTCTAGTAGACTTGGTGTGAAAATTTTGCTCCAGGGACATCCAGTATGGGTGCTATTGTGGCCATCTTGAGAATATTATTATTGCAACTGCTTCTGAATGGATGGTCATATCAACATGAATGGTGGTATTGACATGGGATTGTTATTGGAACTTGCGTGCAGAATTTAATTGGTTTTGAATTAAAATAGTCCAGATTTGCTGACCAACATATCTGCACTCTGGAAAGGTGTTTTCCGACCAAGTTGTCCTTGTGGTCAAGTTGAAGGTCATTGCTAGTATTTTTGTATTTCATTTATATTATTAATACAGTGGCTTGGTTTATTAAATCTGAGTGAGAAAAATGTATTGGCCTTGACATCTAGCAAACAAATCCTATATTCATGTATTATCCAGTTTACAAGTCTTGATAATATAAAATCATAAGTTGTGTATGATGTGTCAGAATAAACAATCTTAAACACATAGAACTGTCTAGAGTCAAATTCATTTGCAAAGTTTACCTTTACTGCTGCAGCTTTTACACAGGGTACAGAGTCATGCATAATCTTTGATCCTGTGTGATTAATATGACGTACTAGAATAGTTCAACACTGATTATATCGGACTGGTTTATAATAATTATTATAACTAACAGGTTAGTAATGGTGGTGCTCTACAGTTTTATATGTTGCTCAGGATTAGATTTTTAAAGTAAAAGAAATTCTTCAGTTTTCCTCGCTGGTTATACTGGTTGTTTAACAAGGACCTTTTCTATCTTAGGTATTGTTCAAAGAACTTCTAATTCCCTTTAGGTTAGTGTACGATTGATGGGTGTAATATGGGTTATAGAATATACAGCTTAGCCTTAAGTTAGATGTGCACCACTCAAAAAACTGCTAGCTTTGCTTGGTCATTTTCATTTCCTGGATTTCAGAAGTAAATTGTAAAAAAGATCTTATAACTTATTTACATTTTATATATTTGGTAATTCATTCACTGCAGTTTGAGAAGCTGGTTGAGAAGCTGGTAGAGTCTAGTCTGGCAAATGTGTTTTCTCTATTTTAATAACTGTTAAAGATAGTGCACCTTAGATTAATTGAGGCTGATTTTTGAGCACCTGGGAGCAGTTGTACTTTAGACTAATTCAGGCTGATTTTTTGAGCACCTGGGAGGTGTCATTTTAATTAGCTGTGTGCATATATCATGTACTGATTCAGCCACAGTACATGAAAGTAACATAGAGGTATGCAAACATTCTCGTCACTGTGCGTGTTGCAAATATAAACAACTTCACTTTACACCCGTCACTTTCTCTGAAGTTCATAATATATATGAAGTGCCCCCATTTGAAAGAATGCACGAGAGGTTTGCATCAATTTCATTCAAGATCAACTGCATAAGTATATTACTGAAAAACACCTAAAAGTATGACCATTAGTTCAGGAGGAGTAACGATAGCAAGATTTCAAGATGATCACCATGTCATTCATGGTGAATGTCAGATTGGCACCATTTTTTATCTAGGACTATATGTGAGTCATAAGAAGTCATAAAGACCAACTAGCATTATTATTGTATGATTTATTTTTGGTCGTATGGCTGAAACATTTAAGTCGTAAGCAGCAAAAGAATCCTTTTGAAGAATTCTCCTGCTTTTGCCCGCAGAACAGTACTTATTAGAGTCCAAGTCCAACACAAGCCATGCTCCTCCATGATGACAAGTGAGATATTTTAAAAATGCTCATCGCATTTTGTCAACATAGCAGCCAGTATTATGCTGAAAGTCAGGAGCTTGAAATTTTGGCTCATTTATTCCTGCAATGTCACCAGTAAATTAATTCAGTTTGAAAAGGAAAGAAACTACAGCTACAATTTTAAGTCAGACAGTCAGTTATCTCAGTGATTAATCATTATCAAAATAATAATAAAAAAATGGTCAGTTTATTTCATTTCCATCATTTGCCTGCTAAAGTGTATGTTAATTTAGTCTTGTTGGCACCATTACTGATCTCAGCTAGTAAAAATGTACCTTAACTTTGTATTGTAGGCATCTTGACTGATCTTAAATAAAATAAGAATGTTTAAACTAAAATTGATTCTAAGTAGTTTTGCCAATGTCTTTTCACTTCTGGTCTTCACATTAATTTTCATCACAAAACTTCCAGATGAAAAAATCTTTATATTACTCTAAACATTTGTATAAAGTTTTGTAATGTTGGCTGACTCAAGACTAGCAGACCAGGGTCAAGTCATTACTTTCATTATGACATCCAGATTTTTTTAAATAAAGCTACTTGAATAACTCAGTTCCCTCACCACACCCCGTAAACATATTATATATTGAACCAATTTAGCATATGGATATATCTTGATATCGAAACAAGTTTATTAATTTTCTATCCATGATATCAGGTTCATGATCAAAATTTTGCACTACTTTTACATGTGTCTTTTGAACATATCAGATTTTTTTTTTTTATTTTACCAAATTTAATATTTGGAGCTTCTCAGGTTGCAGAACTAAACAGTTAAACATAATAAAAGGAGAAATCCTATTTTGCGGTGTGCAATAGAGAATCAGTTTCTTTGATGGACTCTGTTGTTAGAGTTTTTTCTCCCTTGACTTTGAGATATATATAGTGTTCTAACGAATCCAGTGAGCACAACTAACCTCATAGTTTGTAATGGATTTCCATGACACTTTTTGCACATGTTACAGTCGTTATAAGCAAATCACCATTAATTTAGTAATTTTTGGTTAGATTTACAGTATTGTTCTTTTTCTCCCTACAGCTGATTGAAGCATGTGACATAGTTAAACAAATGCAACTTGTCTTAACATATATTGTGGCCATCATCAAACAATGTGCATATTGATAAAATCTGTGCTTATTTGAGTTTGATTTCACCTGCATTTATCATGTGTTCTGTGCACCCTTAACCATTTCATATCTGAAACAAAACTAGACCAGCTTTTATCTAGCATGTGCAAACTTTTCAAATCCCCCTTCAAATATTGCCAGTGTTACTAATAATAGAAAAGCCATTGTTGCGAAAAATATTTTTTACAAATAGAGTGTCAGCTGGAAGATTGTCATTACTTCTACTGAACTACCTGGTAGAGTTTAACAGTGCTTTATAAATTACATACATTTATTATTTTGATGAAGTTTGCAACAATTAACATGCCGGCAGCATGGTAAATATTAGTTTAATTTGCAATTTCTACAATTTAGAGTAATCTAAAAATAATGTCTATTTGTAGGTCTAGATTTTGATGAGATACATAATCCAGCCAGAAGGTGTCATATAAAGCTATATTATATATAAAATTAATATATATATATTGTTTTAAAAGACATCTTGATTTATCCTGTCCAGTCTGCCACTGGAGGCTGGTTATCGCTGTTAAACAAAAGCTCACTGCATGTTTCTATTCATATGTTACTTATTTAGTTTTATCTTTACACTATCTGGTTTTTGTTTTATCATTACACTGTCTGGATTGACTTTTTCTTTTTGTTTTATTGGGATGTTAGTGTAAAAAAAAATATAAGCTGAAATGCTAATGTGTGTGGAGAGGGTTCTTTGCATTTTGTATATAGACACAAAACTGTATATGTGTTTTGTTTTGAGTTGGCGGAGAGAACAATTTTGATACGTTATAGGGCTATGTCGATGCCATCAGGCTGAGATGTGATCATAAACCATATCAAATGACTTTTTTCCCCAACTCAGAAAACATTATGAATTTAGTACCAGACACCAGGTCAAGCATGTGAGATTAAATGGGTATATTAAAATTGACTTGATTGTATTTCTAGACATTGTTGACATGTTTTTTTAAATCTTCACTATGAGACTACATGTTTGGTAAAATTTATTAAATTCTAGGAGCTTATGGCATAGCCCTGTGTTTGTCGTGCATTGCCCATCATCAGTCATCCAATGCTGTTATTGCTTTATGTTCAATATTATTGATCCGATTTCAATCAAACTTGGAACATGGACTTGTATCAGCAAAGTCTCAGATGAGTTTCATAATGAACACGATCCATGCTTGTTAATAAAGTAACCTTGCCACTGGTTGGCAAACCTTGATAGCAATCTAGAGACCATATTTCTGATTTTGAATTGATCCAGTGTGGAATAATTGATAATATTATTACAATCTCAGCTGAATTCGACAATGAGTGAAGTCCATGCATACTAATTTATGTGGGCAGGCATCAGAATGGTTGAGTCTGTTAGTACTCACAAGGCTGTGTCTTTCATCTGATTTTTATCAGACTTAGAATATGTGCTTATATTATTGCGATCTCAGAAGAGTTCAGTAATGAATGAGATCCATACATATTAATGATGATCCTGCATCTGATTGGTTGGGTTTGTTACCGATCTGGAAGTCATATTTTCAATCTAATTTTGATCAAACTTGCAACATGGATATATATCATCGAGACCTTTGATGGATTGGATTATTGGATTAATACACAAATTAATTATGGAATCTTACAGCTAGTCATCACTCTAATAGATATTTCTGTGTATGCTTATATCAGTATCTGGCAATAAAACCATTCAAGGTTTGTGGTAGGCAGCATAGTTGAAATTTAAAGTGTTTGACAGCTGTTAGTGGAACATATTTTTAAGGTTACATTCACCACAATGGTGTGGAATGTGATGATTTGTCATCTTCAAAAGTAAAGTAATTCAGAAAACATATATTTATTACAGTATATGCCAGCAGATAATGAGTGTGCACAAAAGTTAAATGAGGGGAACATCCAGAAAGGAAAATTCCATGGTACAGTACTATACAACTCAAATTGGCCCTGCATTAACAGGGATAGAGAGATTCACGGAAAGAATGGTAGTTGGACAAACAACTTTCCACTTATGCAGAGAAAATGATCCTATATTTATGGCATAAGAATGAACATACATGTATTTATTACTAATTTGGACTAGAACTTTTTTAAAGCACCATAAACGAAAACCATCTTCACTAGATGGATGAGATTTCAGTAGGAATATTTGTGAAAATCTGAAGATTAACATTTAGATATGTAGCCATGACAACAATGTTCCAAATTGTCTACATATTCTTGAAATATTTTGGAATAATCATATGTTAGGAGAATTAAGCAACAACCACTTAAGGCTGACCAATTAAATTTGATGGGCTTATTTGTCTTTATCTGCATATGACCTAAAATCTTTCGCTGGCCATTATAGCAGTTTTTCATTTTGTTTTCCCTGATTATATAATAAAGTATGATATAGCGATTGCTGTGTCCATTTGTCTGTCTGACTGACTGTAAACATTGTCATTTACAGAGTAAAAGTTGCAAATTATGTAAGCTTTTTAGCCAGAATAGTTACACTGTGTAGTTTACATTTGGTTCTTGTATGTTCCATGTTCCATATTTTTCATATTATCTGATATCTTCTTAGAATGATGTTACCATAAAAACATTTTAGATATGCAAATTTTAAATATATTAGGAAGATTTGTATTTTTAGGAAGATAACATTTATATTTGTGTTTATAAATTACAAGATTTAAATCTGGTACCCTAAACTCTTAAATGACTATGACAAACTCAAATCTTGCTGGCAAATGTACTTGGCATAGTTTAGATTGGGTTTGATTGTCTTAGAACTGTGCCATTCAGTTCAATTTCTGCTGACCAACATTTGAATTTTACCTAATGCTTTAGCATCAATTTGCCGTGGGGCTTTACATAGGTAGATCAAGATGAAGTTTGATTTATATAGTGTTAAGTCCCCTTTTTGACTTAAATTTAGTCCTTTGATTACTGATGATGGCATCTGTGGTGTATGGACACAATGGCTGGGCATCTTTTTGCATGAACATATTTCTAGTTTTATTTTAAAATTGTTTCATTTTCTATTTCTGAGACAAATAGTTAAATTAAACTCTTTTTCAACTTCAGCAACTTAAGAGGAAAATTGTAATGTAAGAATTTCCAAATAGTACTTATTCTTATGGACTGAAGACGATGATTTTTTCGGATGCAATTTACCTGGAAAAGTTTACATCAACACATATATGATGCAAAGTGTCTTGGAATAACCAAGAAATTCAAATGTTGAACCATTTAAGAACAATTTGTTATCATGGCCAGCGAGTATTATTTCACATTATTGTGAAAGTATTGGCACTGATATTAAAGGCGTCAACAGTCAAGGCTGTACTCTTTCTCTGTCACCTATTTTAAGTAGAACTGTATCTAATAAGTTCTAGCAAATTTGGAATTTCTTAGAGGCTTGACATATTTTTATTCTATTTCTAATGTGAACAAATGTTTTTCAGCATTTCTTTATCTCACTCCAATCATCTGCATTTGTTTTCTTCAAAAAGGATGGAGCGAGACAAGCAATTCATAAACTCATAAACTAATGGAACAGTATGCTATGAATAATATTAAGGAACTCCTATAGATACCCATCTTATGAAGTAACATTTTTAATGATATTTTAAAAAATCATTGTTTATATGTTTCTTGCAGCCTATTGTTATTTATGAAAGTAATACATTTTTATGAATATCTATAATTTTTGTAACTCCTGGTACATGATTTGATCTGATTTCTGCAATGTTTGTTCATGACTTAAATTGTACAGATTATTTTTACATAGATTTTGCCTACGTGACTTGTGACATATTGTTTCCTCTCCTAGGAAGGAGAGGTTAGAATCTTTAGATTACAGTGATTTTTAACTAGGTTCTTGGACATACCCTTTGAAGACCATTGAAGATATTCAAAGTAGCATCTAAATACAAAAAGAAAAAATATGCAGATACAACTCAGAGTGATTAAAGAGTTCAATCATTGCATCAAAAATAAAGTTAAGACTATGCTTAATGAACACCAGGTAGAAATTTTGGAAGACACTGCTTGTACAGTTCATTACAAATATTCCTCAGCTCACATAGTTTCATTTATCAACAAGTTTTCCTCTCAGAATATGGTTACCAAGAAACCAACTCAGTCTCGAACAAGTACTTACGAATTTCAATCTGGTACAGCTTATAAAAATCAAACGGCGGATAGGACTGATCAGAAATCCTGTTCACTTCCTATCTGCACTTGCTAGACAAAAATACGCCACATTATTTAGGATTGCTTTAAGTTAAAAATTAACGAAATAAAAACAGCGCAGTTCCAAATGCTTTTGTTCCTCATTGGTCAGGGTCATAGTCATGTATTGGAAACAATACATTTATTGGGTCAAATAAACCCCGGTTTGATTTTATTATGGAGAATTATGAACAATTCATGCAGAAAAATTCTATATCGCTTATTAGTGATTCAACCATTTGATTTTGTACGTGAACAGTTTGAATGGCTCTACGGTCATCAATTATTTCTTCATAGTAATCTACATTATTTTTCAACCATTCATGTGGAGATTGTCCAACAAAAGGTGGTGGTTGACCATGATCACCACACATAATCACAGCAGTATTCTTTAATAACAACCATTCAAGAAATACTTTTAATACTTCTAACGACACCGTGCATATCTCGTCCCATATAATATACTTAGGTATATATTTTTCACCCATTCTCTCAGGAGTCCATGTGTCTCCGCACCACCTGAAGAAACTATGATAAGTACATGATTTTACTCCTCGCTCTTTTATTTCTCTGGCGAGTTTATGTGTAGGTGTTAAAACAATTATATCTGAACTATTATTCAGAAATAAGTTAATCGCACTAGTTGTTTTACCTGAACCACCGCATCCATTAAGATAGACGGATTTATGTCTAGCTACAGGATCGTATACAGATGGTGCAGATGACTTTGATATTTGATTACTATTTTTGTAATATTTCTCCATAATTTCAACGTCTGCAGATTCAGAATAGCTAAGTATATTTTCTTGCTTTATCCTCTATGTTCCCCATTCACCATTACCGAGCAGCGGTTTTAATAAATCCTTATATTTTTTTATCTATGTAAAATGAATCCGTAGCAACTCTGACAGCATCATTAGAAAATCTATTTATCATAGACAATAGATTTATCGAAACATAAGCTAACATCGAAGATCTTAAATGAGTGAACTGCGGTGAGTCGCCATCATTATAGCTTACAATCGTACCTAGTTTGGTCCCGTCTGATAAATAAGCATTATTTCTACTTACAAACGTATTTTTTTTCCGTTGTATCAGCGATTATAAAATCTAGCTCAGCGTCGTCCATAATCAATCTTGTACACATTCGTTTATGATCATATGATCCTCCTTGAGTAAACTTACCAATTATCTTTCTACCAAGATCTTTTGCGAGTTTCTCATCATACTCGTCCCTGCATTTACGTATATTAATAATATCATCTTCGCTTAGGTCTGGAAACTCTCTTCTAGCTTCACTATCTGGTTCTGGTAACCAAACCTGCTTCTGTGGACGATATGATATAATCGCTTCATTTACTATTAACGATATTAAAATTCCAGAATCGATCATATACCGCAACAGCACTATCGGTACCCAGTATTCTCTGAAAAATGTCTTCCAAACCAAATATAGTTGATAGGATGAAGATTTTGTGCACACTCGAATGATTCTACACACGCAAATCCTGTTAAATCAAAATCTGGTAGGGGTCCGTTTATCGAAACCTTGGTCATCTCGTGTGATGGATGTCCAAATCTCTTAAAGTATTTAGAACATTCCCCATATCCAAGAAAACTTCCAGGATAACACGCTGCCATATCAACAGAGATAACGTCGCTATATTTGTATTTAGTATTCCATAATCCACCGTGTCCATATTCAATACAGCTTTTCTGGACATCTTCAAGAAACTCTGATCGTGTCGGTCTCCATGAATTTTTCTCCTGAGCGAAATGAGCAGCTACTGATGGAACGGTAAAACAATTATTTAATAATTCTCCAATCTTGATATCGTCTGAGGTATATTTCAATGCGAGCTTTTTCATTTCTTCATGAAGAGATTCTGTACGATAAATATCACCACTGGATCGTACAAACTGATCGTAATGTTCGTATTCTGAACTTTGAAACAACCAAACAGATACAGGGTCACTTTTACTAATATTTCTGATAAAATCAAATATATCACCATCATAAAATTTAACCGCTCTATCTCGTGGAAATTTAGTTACTGCCATAGTCCATGCATGCGCGTTATGATCGATTATTGTTATTGGAGCCCCTCTTGATTCATATTTCGATTTATATAAAATCTCTCCTGTTAACGTCTTTACTGTTATTGGGAATTTTAATTTCTTTTCTAGCTCAGCGACATCTTTGATAGACGCTCCGGTATCTTTAACTGTTTCTGCCCATGTGTTTATTTTTTTACGTCTTAAATCTGTCAAGCCATTACCACGTATCGCATTTGTAAAATGTTCTGTAACTCGTTCAGCTACACAGTTTATTCTCGACAGTTTCATCGGTTTGAGAACCGTAACGTCAGGTTTATCATTCAGCGGATATATTGGATAGACAACTGTGGTCACAGGATACCCCCGTTCATAATATGGCTTATCAATACCAGTCAGTATTCCAGGTTTCGATTTATTATTTAAGAGAATAATATTGCTTCCCGACTGCACACGGACTGGATCACGCTTATCACGAATAATCCTGATATCGTCATCTGTCTCTACAATAAATTTTATTAAAATAAAATATTTTTGATTATCAAGGTGGTTAATAATCACCCTTCCTCGTTTGTCATTCATCACATTGACAACATTTCCAACTCTGAATGTTGACCATGTATGAGCCACACCATCGTCACGAAATTCCTTCTTGGCTTCGCGGATACGTTCTGTTATATCTTCATTCGTTAAAGCTAGATCCTGCATCGAAACACTAAATTTATATTCTGGTAGTCTGTCAAGGTCAAATCTGGGTCCCGCTGAGACTGCGGAAG
>JAECUM010049722.1:0-22674 GCA_016617855.1 Megalonaias nervosa | reverse complement strand
AAAGTTTCATACTCGTCAGATGTTAATAAATTTTCTGATCTTAGATGATCAAGTATATCAATAATTTCATTGTCAATTTCAGCACTAACATTACCAGCTTCTTTTGATGATATTAATAGCATTAATCTGCCTATCATTTCAGCAGTTGATGTAAATATTTTTACACCAGTTCCAGTCTTAACACCCGTGCGAATATTCTCATTTTTTTCAAACACGTCGTAAATTTTCTTATTTTTATATTTTCCAGATCTAAATTCCTCCGCTAAGGGTTTTAAATTAATAGCAATAATGGCATCTCTATAAAGTTTAAATTTTCTTTCAAGATCTTCTGTATAAATTCCTTCTTTTTTAGCTTTATAAATATCACCAATAGCATCTCTTCCTTTTCTAATAATATCTTCTAATTTTTCAATAATATCATCATATTTTTCTTTTGGCAATTTATTGATATCATCAATATCATAAATATTATATTTTATTATAAAATAACCATAATCAGGTTCTGTTATTTTAGATTCTGCTATTTTTAGTTTTTCATTAATTTTCTTAGTTTCTTCAGTTTCCTCTAAAACTTCTTCTTCATATGCTAATTCTTCTGATCCTTCATCCAATGATTTTGCTTCTGTAGATAAATTACTATTATAATGGTTAATAAATCGTCTTTCTTTTATTTTATTAATAGCTTTAATATAAAGACTAGCTATAATACCTTCTCGGTATAATTTAATGTTGTTATGGTAATTTCTATTTTCTAAAACTATTTCTTTGAGATTTCTTTCACCCTCTTCTTTAATTTTTGTTAATTCTTTAATTTTTTCGTCGGATCTATAAGTATCATCTCTCATAACAGCGTATATTCTTGCATTAAAAAGGCTATATTTCCTATCAAATTCTTTATATTCATAATCTTTTATTTTTCTATTAATATTTAATAAATCATATTCAAATCTTTTTTTTTCTTTCTCTTTTTCCTCTTCAAACTTTTCTTTAATCGGTCTAACTATTACTGATTCCGCTAATCTTTGTTCAAGTAAAAGTGGATTATTTAATAATAGTGTTAGTTCAGCTTGTCTAGCAGCAGGGTCAGCTATGTTTGTTACAATAGATTCAACTAATTTTCTTTTTTCCTCATCAGATCTAGCAATAATTTTTGCAGCAGCTGCTTCTTGTTGTTCCTTAACTAATCCAACCAAGCCTTTTTCTTGAAGTTTTTTAACTTCTTCGTCTGACAGTGTCTTAGTTTCAGGTTGTTTCCCAAGAAGTGCTTCAGTAACTGGTTTGAGAATCGTAGCTGTTGTTTCTGCAGCAGTTATTTGCCCACGTCGTGTCTGTTGTACCCTTTGCTTAAATGCTGCTTGAGATTGAGCAAGTTTTTTCAGATCTTCTATATGTTTTCTATATTTTGCTCGTTTGTCCATAATTATTATATATAAATTTTATAAAATTGAAACGCCTTACTGTAAGTAAGTGTTAATACAACAGCGAAACATTTTAGTTGGATCATGTGTAAGTTTATCAAATAAGAAGAAGTTATATTTATCTTTTGTAGCTTTATGATAAAGTTCGATAAATTTATCTTTTGTTACGTCACCGCATTGTTCGTTCGCAATATTTCTGACGTCAATATTATCCAATCCCGGAAATAATATAAAACAACCGGTATTTCGCCTAATAAATCTGTCAACATTATAAAAACCTTGAGCTAAATAAACAGAATTACACTTTTTATTTCGCGATAGTGAAAAATATGATCTTATTTGATTCATCTCCGTATTATTTAGCGGAATATCGTCAAAAACTACTATCTTATGTTCAGATGCATCAAGTTGATTAACTGGAATAAGATCTTCTGGCTGCCTAATTATAAAAAAATCTTCACCAGCCTCAAGATCATCACGAAGCTTATCATTATATTTGCTTAAGAGTTCATACTTATCTTGCTGTGGATTGATTGTGTAAATATAAACTCTATCGTAGTTAAAATTATCGCCGAGAAGTAAGTTCATAAGCAAATTTGTTTTTCCCGATCCAGTTCGCCCAACAATAAGATAATGACAATCTGGAAGTTCATTGTTATGTTTATGTTTCACCAACCGCTCGGTATCAAAGTTTAATATCGACGATTTTGCCATTGTTGTTATATAATTTTATGTAAGACAATAAATAATGAGTTACTATACAAAATTTGGAACATTAACAGGAGATTTATTGACTGAAGGTTATCAAGGTGACTTATCTAAGTACGCAACTCTTGATCAGCTAAGAAATGAAATCGATAACTTATTAAATCTCACAAGTGTAGATCCAAATGAAGTTGTTATTTTCCAGGATAAACAAGGACGATTAAAGACGAGTAATGTACAACTGTCAAATGTACTTGTACGAATTCCCACCGCGGTTGTTAATAATATTGTTACTTTTACAAATCAAGGTAAGATACAAGATTCCGGTAACTCGATTAACGATTATGTCAAAAAAGCTGGTGATTCATTTACAGGTAGCATTATTATGAATCAAAATAAAATTATAGACCTTAGAAATCCAGCCGCAGATGCGGACGCTGCAACAAAAAAATATGTCGATGATCAAGAATCTAAGTACGTATTGGCCAACGGTGGCATAATGCGTGCATTTCTCAACATGAACAATAACGGCATTAATAATCTTAGAACAACAGAATATGATTTTGATGCTGCAACAAAAAAGTATGTTGATGATAAGGAAATTCCTATTTCAACTTCGTTAAAAACAATCGGTGATGAAATGACTACACTTAGTGTTACTTTTTCTAGACATGTAGAAACGTTCTTAAATTTTCGTAGAAACATAAACAAACCCTTTAAAGAATTTTTTGGGGAACAACCAACCGTTGAAATAAAACTAGCTGACGTTAACACGAAACTCAACGACATTGTCAGTGGAATACCTACTATTGTTCAAAAAACTAATCTAATTAAAATTCCACACGGACAAATTAAAAATATCGTGTACACAGTAGCATCAGGATCATCAACATGGACACCACAAAATAATACACTCGAACATACCGCAGAAGTAACTGGGTTATACAGGTTATCTATATACGGTTCGGAAATTAATGCGGCAACTTCATTATCACCGAATGAATATCATAATCCTCTATTGGTGATGCTAACCAAGAATATGAAAGAAATCTTTACGTTGATATCAACGGAAATGCCTCCGAGACGTTACTGGTGGTTTCTGGAATTTATAGCTGAAGAACCGCCGATTATTTATTCATGATTGGAGCACCACAATTAATTACTTAATCAAACCAGAACCAACATTTTTGTAAATTAATATTATATAATGAAAAAATATATATTTGATTTCAATCACATTTCAAAAGAAATTGCAAAACAAGATGTGGATGCTCTAATGCAATATTACAAATTTTATCATAAAAACTTTGGTGCGTGAAAAAATGTTATAAATATTATAACAAAATATTTCGAGTAATATCATATTTACCGCTGTTATTGACCGGATCTGGTATAATTTCGAGTGGTGCATCATTAAACCCGTTTTTGCTAATAATATCAGGCATTAGTGTTTCTCTTGAAACAGTATGTAAAAAGATAGAACCTCGACTCGCGACTAAAAAAAATAGTTGCCAAACGGCTAGTATCACCTATAAAAAATTACTTGATCAGATACGATCTTACTTACGTGGTATACAATATGATATGGACGATTTAATACGCGAGTTTCGTATTATTGACAGTATGTTAACAGATATTCTACCAATGAGGGTTAGCAAGTATGAAAAAGATTATCAAAACAAGTATGATATAACGTAAAATATTATCTAAACTTAAGAATAATATACTTACCTTTCTCGCTTTGTGAATATCCGCTTGAACGCTATCACACAATGATTAAGCTCCACTATTCCAAACGTTAAAAATATCACAAGTGTAATAATTTCCGCTTGTGATCTTTCGTACAACATGTTACCTGGTCAAACTCCTGCAGACTGATTTATAAAGCGCGTCTTGCCTTTTATATACTGCATTCAGTCTAGTTCGAGAACATTCTACGCATGCGCATTACAGTATTTCCTGTTCTGGCAAATTCCACATAATCACGCGATCTCTATGACTCGTGCAATAGTCATGCTTGTTATTAAAGATAATGAGTTACCTGTGTACCTGGCTTCCTTATTAGGTAATGTAGTTGAAGTTTTAACATGGCAGGTGGGGGTAGTAGAGGGGTGGGAGTAGTGGAGGAGGGGGGGGTAGTAGTAAAGGAGAACCGGGGTGGGGTAGAACCCTGGTTCTCCTTTACTACTTTAGATACCAGTTTTGCACTGTACGTTGTCAGTTTATTGCAGTTTATCTATCTATCTATATATATATATATATATATATATATATATATATATATATATATATGAATGAGAGAGAGAGAGAGAGAGAGGAGGAAGAGAGAATTCCAAAGAATTACAAATAGGTTCTGAGTATGCAGTCAATTCCAGCTCGTCGCTACGCGGTTCCTCGTACATCCTTTCATCATTATCATCCCTTTGGAGAGCTGAATTAAACACTGGGCCCATCTTTAGATCTGGAGCAGAGCTGATGTAGATTAAAGGAAATGGAAAGTATTCTAAGTTTTCAGTTGCAATAGATTTAAGTCTTATTGTCATATTTGTATTTAAAATATTTTGAATTCAATGATAGGCGGCATATCCTTAGATAACATGTAATCAGACTCTGAAAATAGTATAACCCTAAATGTATAATAGCGTCTGAAGGAAGCAGTACAGAAATGCTGACTACGATTGGTATTTACAATTTAATATAAAGCCATGTATTAAAAGGTGCTGACTGCTTCTTCACCCTGTATTAATTTCTAAAGACATATGATCCGAAATGGTACTACATGTACCCTCAAGCCAAGAGGGTAGCAATTTATAGCTCCATTGTGGCAATCGATTATTTAACATATCAAGTAATTTAAATCAATTTTTGATAGATTTGTCAATATATACAGATTTAAGAGAGTTACGGGAAAGATATAGCCTCAACTCATTTATTATATCAATAATGATAGGATGTATTTTCTGAGGCTTTACAATTTGGGACGTTAATACAACACATTCAGCTTATTTACACCGACAAAATATAAACGCTAAATTTTCTGCTCGTTTTAAAACGAAAAATCATATCAAGGTAAATTCAGTGATAGTTACATATCAGTTTTATCTAATACTTTGTGATGCAATAGTTACAAGCCTTAAATACATGAGTTTTATTTCTTGTTTTAGACGTTTAACTATGAAATTCGCATTTTAAGTTGATTCATGTTTTTAACCAATTATTTAATTATTTAAATTTTATTGCTATACTCCTTTGCACATACGCCAATATTCGAACGGCTGATGAATGTTGTGACCTTTTACTTGTTCCATTCATTTTAGGGTATCTACCTATGTGTGCCGCTTTTTTTTCCTCATGCCTCATTAAAGATAATTGAAGTTCTTTTTTGGAATAATATGGATAAATGTCACGCTTATGTATTTTTGTTTGGTTTATGAAACTAGTTCTTGTTCCCATCAGAAGGTTTATAACCTACAAAGGCTTGATTTTATATCATTCTTCTCATTTGATAAACAGTCAGTTTAGTGCGTGGACAAACCAGTACTGTGATATATTCCGATATATTTTTAAATTAATCTTACCAAGCGATTTCTTCATCTTTTGTCTTTTTTCCTGCAATATATCGACGAGTACATTGATGACTACTTTGTGACTAAGTAATTGTGAATACAATAAAGAGTCTTAAGAAAACTGTTGAATATGTTTATATGTAAGAGACACATTATTTATCTATAAGAATTTATAAAAGTTTATTCCAATTTCCTCGGAGATATGCTTTGATGCCAATGAATTACTGAATCAATCACTTATAAGTTGATTCCATATTATCTATAATGACTTGCAGAAAATATCACATATGTAGGTTTCGGATAAAAGACTTTCGTTCATGCTGTCAAAATTATGTGACGAGTTATCCAGGAAAATGCATAAGAGAAATTCATAGGAATATTTCTTTTCTACGTTTCTTTCAAGAGGCAAACACTTGAATTGGACACGTAGCCAACGTTAGATACTACCTTTCATCTGTCGAAGTTTATGCCATCCAATGATTGCCAGGCAAGTGGCCAAAAGTACGACCACCGATGTAGAGACTAGAAACCATATTGTCATCCCTGCAAGAGAATAAATGTGTTCTGCAGTTGGTGAAAGGTATACAGGAATATATACATAACAACTGACTGAGATAACTACCTACATAATAAATACAGACAGATTGATAGACACATAGGGAGATAGGTAACTTCATAGAATCAAAAGTATTACTAATATAAGTAAATATTTACAGATGCTTTTATGGGTGATGCAGCTGAGCTTGTCAATATATACAAGTCATGAATATATCAAAGAATGAAAATCTAGCCAGAAAATAAAATGGCAGTGTATGTCTTAAAAGAAGTGCTGTTTGGATATTCATTTATTCCAATTATAAATAATACAAAACACATTCTGCCATTGGAGGTGGAAATAATTATCATCTTTGAAACTAAAATAAAAGAAACAGTACTCAAACGGTATATTTAACACAGATTAATTTTTATTTTATTTCGTTCTTTATTTCTTTATTTATCTCAAATGCAAAGCGGAAAAGAATCATTTGTCATTATCTATCAGTTCTTATCATTTTCTTCATCAGGGTTTGAGGAGTCAGGGCTACATTTACCTCGCGGACTTGACAAGTTGCTGACTTTTAAAGATAAAGACAAAAAATGAATCGAATAGTAGGGCAGGACGCGTCCTCTATTACAGTCCATCTTTTACGATTAAAGGTTTAATGACCCTTTGTTAGAGCTGTTTGTAAATTAAAACTACGTAATATCTCCATAGCGCACTTCATGATTAATGGAAAGACAGGAAACTACCTGATTTACTAATAAAATTTATAAAATATAATTCGGAGAGAGAGAGAGAGAGAGAGAGAGAGATTATCATTGATATGATTGCTAAGGTATGTTTAATAATACTGGCAATATTTAAAATTAAATTATTCCCATTTTCGACAATAGTTTCCCGGATAGAGGTGATTTCCTCCGAACTCGCTGAGTTACCGACCGTTTTCAACAGGCCGAAACGTAATGGAGGCCCCATGTCCACGTTTTTAGTAAACTTTCTGGGCACATAGGCAAACTTTCAGACCGAGAAAACTCCAAACTCAAAAATCTTTCTGATTAACTTTTGCAAGCGGTAACATCTAGTTAATATGCTTGTGAAAATTCTAAAAGTTAATTCTTGTTCTTATCTGTACAAAGCATATAATCACGAACTCAAGCAAACAAAAAAAATTATGTCTGAAATAAATTATCGTCCGCGAGACTATTAACGATTGCAGGCGTTGGTTTTTCAACACGTAGATTATGAGTTCGAGGCCCGACGATGTTATTGCCATGTGTCCTCCAAGTAATGCCATGGTTTCGATTACTACGGTCTTCCTAACAGTACCATCGTCCCACAGGGTTGATCTAGAATGAAGTGACGTTCCATTATAAGGAAATCCTGTTCCTTTTATGCCATGAAAGCAGTAATAATCTCAATTATTGAACCATTCTTAGGCTGAGAAATTTGTAATCTTAAAATTCTATATCCAGGTATTTTTATGTTCCTAATATAATCGTGTAGACATGCAAAGACATTCAACTATTTTAAGAATGATTGAATAAAAATAATCCTATTTATATGCAAGATTAATTTGCTGAAGTCAGTCACGGCTAAAAGTATGTAAGTAGACTATGCGTGATTCAGTGAATTTGCAAGAAATATTTACCTGAAATGACAAAAAATATGGAATCTACAAGAAACCCTTGGTCATTCCAGGCACTATAGGGGCCCTTGTCTGACCATCTTAGTTCTCTTAAGGTGAGATTAAAGTTCGTATCAAATTCAAATTATTCCTAGTATAAGCAAATTTTTGTCAGATGCTGTTTTGGGTGGTGCAGCTAAATTTGTTTTTACATATGTCATGAACGTATTAAAGAATAAAAATGTGGCTACACGCTTTCATGGCAGTGTATTATATAAGTTCTATTTGGAGATCTGCAATATACTCATTTAATTCCATTACATATAATACAAAAGGCATTATGTCATTGGATTTGGAGGTACATTGTCATGTTTGAAAAAAAGAAAGAAGAAAATACTAAACGGTACATTTAACATAAACTTTTATTTCTTTCTTTATTTCTTTATTTATCTTAAATGCATAGCTGGAAGGAATCATTCAGCTCCTTTATTTATTTTTGTCAATCAGTTCTTACCATTTTCTTCCTTAGGGCTTGAGGAGTCAGGGCTAGGTGTACATTGCGTACTTGATATGATGCTGTCTTGGAAAGATAAAGAAACAAAAATGAATCGAATTGGGTAGATTCAGATGAACTCCTGGTCGATCATAACTCACGTCATCTCATTTAATTGCATGCAGAAAAGTGTTGTAATTATCTCCGTGATTAAATTTAACAGAACATTAAATGTCTATTATATGTACCCTCGTGCTAAAATAGCAAAACTATAACACGAGAAGTTCTTTATCCCAGTCCGTCTTTTAGACTTGAAGGATTAACGACCCATTGTTACAGTTGCTTGTAAATTAAAACTATGTAACATCTCCATAGCGCATACATGCATGATTAACGGAAGTACAGAATACTGCATACAAATGCTAACGTTATGTACACTAACAGTAAAAGTAATAAAAGAAACTAGAGTTAATGGTGTGCAATGTGCTCAGATAAATATACCCCCTCCTCCCTCGCATCCCGTCTGATTCCCTAATGTAGCTGAATCTATACTAAACTAGGACGTCCCACTATGGGGAAACCCTGTGACCTTTATGCCATAAAAGCAGGATTAAGCACAATATATTGAACTTGGGCTGAGAAATTTATAATCTCCATATTCTATAACTATGCAAATTTATGCTCATAATATAACCGTGTCGGCATGCAATGACATTCAGCTATTTTCGAAATGATTTCGCAAATAATACTATTCCACTGAAAGATGAATTTTCTAAAGTCAGTAACGGCTACAAGTGTTTAATCAGATCATGTGTGTGTCAATGAATTAGCAAGAAATATTTACCTAAAATGCCAACAAAAATGGAATCTAAAAGAAACCCTTGGTCATCCCAGGCAGTAAAGAGGCCCTTGTCTGACCATCTTAGTTCTCTTAAGGTGAGATTAAAGTTCGTATCATTTAACACACAGCTGTCAATGCGATCCATATAGTGTTTCGAAATATCGGTATATGTACAGTTCTTACGTGACACATCATAGCTTATATACTTAGCGTTATCGTAAGCATGATTCCTGTCAATGTTAATTGAAGATGTGTTGGTGTTATTACACATGAAGGGCAGGATCATCGGTTTATCAACTTGTCCATTTAATATGCGACCTAGAAAAAGATTGAAATAAAGTGGAGTTATAATAAAGAAAACGTAACCGAATCGTTAGCATTAAGTAAAAATAGTCACAGAATGTCGGTTCATAAATCTGTCCTTATTCTTTCGACAATAAATTTAATTTTCTTTAATTTAGATTTTTGCAAGCAGAATTGATAAAACCATCAAGGATTTCCGAGGATGCAGAGGCAATATGGTCTGTTGGTAGACATAAAATCGTTATAGGTTTCAGTTCCGCCGTAACCATGAATGTTTGCGTTTTTGAGTTGAGCACTTATAGGTGGGGTCAGTCTTCCCAGCTGTAAACTGGTAATAGCATTCGTTGGGCAGTTAACATTTCTGGATTAGGTTGATTCTGCTGGGTAGGTAGCTTTGCTGTAATGTCGTCCAGCCGTAGATGGATACCAGCATCAGCTGGGTCAATAGCTTTGCTGTGTCCTTTTATTCCAGCTGTAGGTACCATAATCCGCATGGAAGTTTATTTTCCTGTACCGAATCGTCCCAGCTGTAGACTCGTACCAGCATCCATTTTACTCTTAACCCGGTTGGATCCAGTCGACGCAGCTGTAAAGGGATATCATCAATCGTCCCAGCCGTAAATGAATACCATCATATGCTGGTTAGGTAACATTGCTGTATCTTGTCGTTCCAGTTATAAATGGTTAGCATTATCTTGTAGGCGGTTCACATATTCAGGATTGGCGTTACATTTAGTTGAGGACTCACATTCGTTAAACTCCACGGAACCTGCGATTCGTTCCTGCCGTATGGGGTATAAAAAGGGAATTGTATAACCATAACATCGAAAACTCTCATGTGGGTGAGATAGATGCTGGGTTTGCTTACGGTAAAAGTATTTTTAGAAAGATGCGACTCGTGCATCAAGAGAATGATCAAAAATATATGTTACACTAACATCGTTGACACTCCTTTTCAAAAAGAAAACAGTATATCCAGGAAAAAACGAACAAACTTAATCGTGACCTTAAGGTCGAATCATATTACGGCTTATCCTGAAATACTCCTTGGAAAGCATCGTTTTCAAACTGATATGTTTTGATACACAATGAGACTAAATCAAATTGTAAATTTGTTCTTTGAAAAAAAAAGTTGTGGAGTTTTAAACTGAAACTTGATCTAGTGACACGCCTAGGCACAGTAAATTCCACGCTATTTTATTACATATTCATGTACCCTATCCCAAAGAGAATCTGCCATCTCCCCTAATAACCCTGGGGCCGTGATACATAGTCGTCATGCTATGACTGTAGGCTTGAAAACTCCACCGATGAAAATGGAAAATTTGATCAAGACGATAATGTTACCATAGCGGCAAACTTCTTTGGTGACTCTTCTAAATTATTTCGCGATCCAGTATATCTAGGTGAAAGAAGCTTGAACAGTCGTCAAAGAAGAAAGTTTATTACACAAATTGGATACATGATTTAGAAGCCATGGTGATTAGTTAATGGGCTGTTAAGTAAGAGTTGTCAAGGCCGATTGACAATTAATTGAGATGGGACTGTATTTATCCGAACGTCTTGCAATCAAAACCACTACAAAACATACATGCAGTATTTATATTTGCATACAACAATCTTGATTCAATTAATTTGCTCAGTATTAAGGGACGGTGAACAGAATGCATACGTGTGACAAGAATGCTACGTTTTCCTTTCTCCCGGGAACCTTCGAAAACTGTGTAATTTCCACTGTCCATAAAATTGACATTTAATAAGATAAAACTGAGATTGCCACTGTCCAATTTTATATTGTTTATTCTGCCAGTGTAATTTCTACTAATCTGTTTAACATTGTTCGTATTTGGGCTATAGAGCATCACATGAGTGTAATGTAGCTTATTGGTAAAACCGTGGAAGTGTACATCCAAACTCTTGTTTCCATCTGTTGGAAGATTTTCGATGATCACAGTTGCATTATCTCCATGATTGTATATCTTCGGTTTCGAATCTGCTGGAATAAATAATACTTTTTTAAAATAAACTTAAAACGTGAATATGGTATTCACTATATTTCTTGAAATTCGAAGTAATCTAATTTTACATGTACGCGAGTAAGTAATCGCTCAGTTGCATCGATTCATCTATAATTACAATGATGGATCCATCGATTCATCCATTGATCCATGGATTCATACCCATTATAAGTGTTATCGATGTACAGGCATGATTTCTGTATTGTTTGAAATGTCTATGGCTTTTTATCTGCACATATCCTATATAAATGTTTGCTGTTGTTTCAGACTTCTAGTTGGGTAACATTCAGACATGTTACACAATCATGATATTTGCACAAATCACCAATGTATACATTTTAATTCATACGCATGTTGTTGTAAATGAGTAAAGCCAAGGTATCAGGAGATTGCTAAATATTTAGCAACTCCACGGAATCCCTGATTCACTTAACGTTTAATGAATCCTTTGAAATGTATATGAATTTCTGTTAATTACTGAAATGTGAGAGTAAAAATGACATTAGCTTTCTGGTGGTTATTCTAGTAAACGTGGTAACTGAATAGAAAGTGAGTGTGTTGAAAACATAATTAATTTTCTTTGGTGGCGTCATGCTAAGTAAATTAGAAAAGGGAAAATGTCCTATCAAACGTATTTGTTCGGAAGGAGATATACTTCCGTGATTACATCCAACTCGGGTTGTCATTTAGCGAATGGCAAGTTTTGGTTGTGAAAAACGCACATTCTTATGTGTTTACATCAATGCTGTGAAATTATTATGATATGTAATCCTTTTATCGCTAGCAACTAGGCATAGCAGTGAAAGTAGTAGGAAAATAAACGCACTGACAATAATTTATTAACGAGTTTTTATGTATATTCTTGCTATTACTGTGTAGTTTGGAACCTTATTATGCCAAGAAAATTTAAAATTACGTGATGTCTATGCAGTCTATATTAATGTTCAGAATATAACTAAACACCTGATTATAAAGTGAGGAATCTGGGTATTAGTTGGTTATTAGGCTAGTTGTCAGTTTATTATCTGGTAATGAGGTTAGATGTCAAAGTATTACTTGGTTATTAGGCTAGATGTCAAGGTATTACCTGGTTATAAGGCTAGATGTCGGGGTATTACCTGGTTATAAGGCTAGATGTCAGGATATTAGCTGGTTATAAGGCTAGATATTTAGTTCTTACTTGGTTATAGTGCCAGGTGGCTAGTTATTATTTTATTATAAGGCTAGGTGACTAGTTACTATTCCATCTCCTACCCTTTTGTCACAATAAGGTCTGGATTAAATTTCAGTAGTTTCTATAAATTTACTGAAAGCCTCAGAGAACAAGAAAAACTTAACACCAAATAACGTGGAATTAGATAATATCTAACAGTACTAACATTTTAATTCCATTCAGCCTTTCTGTGCAAGGAGATTTAAAATAATAATAATAATAATAATAATAATAATAATTCTAATACTATTAATAATAATAATTCAGCCTTTTTGTGCAAGAATCTTTTTAAATTTCATAATAATAATAATAATAATAATAATAATAATAATAATAATAATAATAATAATAATTGGATTCAATGAAAATACTAGTCATTTTACGGAAAAGCACGTCAAATGATGTGGAATAACCTCAGGAATCAACATGTGGTCTCCTAACCGCATGGATTCATTCTGAGAAAAATAATCAATCTGTAAGAAACATAAAAATCAACCACGAACCCCAAACCTAAACATCAAGAAACCGCGACATCTTTTTTCAACTTTAGGGCCCTAATAAATCATAATACTGTTATGTATATTTACTTGGCTTTGTGATTAGTTATTTTGTTTCGAATGTTTTAAATTTCATTCTATACTATTGTAAGGTAACATTGTATGTTGGACATGCTTTAGTCCAGAATCAAGTTTGTTTTCTGCTTGACCTGAGGTCTATAAGAAGACTATATAATCTTGTGGTGGAAAGAGTATCCATTCGTGCTAAGATCTAGCAGAATCAGTTTGTAATATTGTTGTGTTCAATACTTGATTTGGGCTGGAATTTATTTCTTCAAATTGTTCAAGTGAATTTACTCTGGAATTAGAGAGTGGTCATAAGAAATAATATCTTTGGACAGAGACATTCACTGGGATTTATAGTGAATTCAAACCTGGACTTAATTTGGATTTCTATTAAAGTTTATTCAGAACTTTAAATTTATTACGACTTGCGTCTATAACTCTGTTATTATTTTGGGATTTAATACCGTGTTTTAATTTTCATTTTGTTATCTAAGGAAATAAATTATCTGTTGAATTTTACAAAGCTTGTTGCTTTTTACTATTTTTTAAGAGAAATGACTAGTAACAATACACTTTCCTAATTTCCTAATCATTTAAGTATTTATTGAAATCTATCCATGAAATACCTCGCGATATCATATTCCACCTTATCACTAGTCAGTTGTGTACAATAATAGATTGAGAGAAGAACTGCATAATGGCGGATGCAGTTCTTCCTGTCCTAATAAAGCTTAGTTTGTTTACAAAAGCTGGCTGCTTTCAAAATACAGATGGAAAATTATCTTAGTGCATGGATTAAATACATTTTCTCGTCGAAATATATAATGAGCAACTTTAAAATGCAATCAGAACGTTTGCATTTGCATAGGAGACACCTTTTTTCCATACCTACCTTAAAGCTGTCAGATCGTCATGTAGATGAAAAGTATGAAATAAATAAATTAATAATAAATTAGTTTTTGTTTGAATAGGTGAAATAAATATAAGTTGTCTCTGGACAAACAAAAGTCTCTTCGGATCGGAGATGTGTTTGTACATCAAAAGACACTTTATTTGCAGGAATGCAAAGATCAGTCAATACTTCTTGTAGAGACTATACAAGAATACTTACCAAGTTCAAGTTGCATAAGTTTTGATTGTTTTGGAATGAAAAGCGACTATATTTGTCATTTTGTTTGTCAATGTTTGTAGTAGTATCTTTTTAGGCTGGCAGAGTTGAAAATAAACCATAGTCAGTGACCTTATCGATAGAAGTAAATATCCAGCTAAACTCTACATGATAATTTCCATTTAAGGTCTAGATCATTCCATAACGTCAACATTGAGTGCAGCAGTAATAGTGACGTCTTCTCAGTATTTTGTAAATTTAACAGTTTTGTTAAATATTAAGACCTTGACTTACCATTTGTTTGACCTATTCCAAACATCACCAGAAAAACGCATATCGTGGTTGCAGTTTCCATTATTTTGCAAACGGCTGTGGCTCCAAAAGAGTTTCAAAGTATAAAAATGTTTTGAAGAACCTGAAACAGCGGTGTCGCTTGTATTGCAGGAAGGTTTTGTGATTGGAGTACGTTAAAATATTTGTTACAATCTACGTGCTTAATAAAACACGGAGACGGAAACTTATGTCCTCCTCATGTTCACAGATTGTAGAAATTACAACTGTTAACGAAATGATGTTAGAGAATTCTGTTGCTAAATCCGTTTCTTAGGAACTGGAGGCATTGAGAAACAGAGCAAGAGAAGAATTCTACACAACAGCACATCAGAACAATAACAAATGAAAATTTGAGGAAGCAACGATGATTCAGAAGTTTCGGAAGGGAAATAGTGATGATTAAGACGTTTTGCAAAGGAAGGCAACAAAGTGTTCAGAACATAAGGTGGGGAACATAGCAAAAGACAACTGCAGGAAAAGTTATGACAGATAATTTTATAGAAATTGAAATATATCAGTCACGTTAACTAGGAGAAAATGATTTAGCTGCTGTTTTACTGTGGTAATGCTCGTGCAGATCTTGTGAGGTAACTCCATTACATTTTCCAAAAAGCAATTATAGGGTAATTCTGTGAGATCAATTATTATTTTTCCGAAATTAAATAAAGAACTAAGTTAATGTATATACTCCTTTCAAACAAGAGGTGCACAATTGAATCGGGTAATTCCTATATGCTTTCGTTTTGTTCCATAATTTATAACGTCTGAGAGTGCCGATAACCTCACAGAAACATGTTTTGTATACTTTGACTGTCAAGCTTCAATAAATTTAGTTTCAGCCAATTATTTACTGGCTTTTTAATTTTATGCTTACTGTATTTCCGTGGTATATACGAAACGAATTTTTTTCCTAAACACATTATCGAGGACTAATATGATCTTGAGCAATTTCTGACCTATACATGTACGTGGAAGCTTTACATTATTTATAACAGTGTTATTGACTTCATGGAGATGTGGATGATTATTTTAAAACGATGAAACTTTATGTTTTAATGATACAAATGAAAGGTATAATATGTTTTTGTAAATCATATATACTCCCATAGCTAGAAAAAATATACAAGTCCAAAAATTTGAAAGAAGTATAAAATTCCTTTGGTGGCATGAAAATCTAATTAGTTCAATAAAATACAAACATTTATCCTGAATTAATTTGTTTTGAAAAATTGATTGTGTGCAGTCGTGGCTCAAGATGAATGCACGGATGAACATACATATTGACCAACATACTAACGGAGGGAAAGGAAAAAATGGGAAGGACAAAACAAAAATTGCTATGGTGCTGCAAGCAGAGAGATGAGAAAATTTCTGGTTAATACATAGCAGTAGGAAATGAAAATGCAACCCAATCGATTACAATCTTCATTAATGTGCATTGTAATGGAACACAATTATCGCACAATGTCACTGAAAATTATGCATTTACCAAATCGCGTGTCCCAATCTACTGAGAGAATTGCAGATAGACAATCTACATTAAACAATGTGTTTTTATGTACGTAAAAAGGCAACAAACGAAATAGAATATTTGTTACAGGATCAGCTCTTTTGACAGGAAGACCACATTGATTTCATTGTATAATAAACAATGCAAACAAGACTGCTATCTTTTAATACAGCGAGAAATTGTCATGTTTGATGATTATCCACTCGAAACTCCGTCCCTTCACCCCGACCTCCATCAAAAGAAAAACAAGGATAACAAAGAAACAACAAAGCAAAATTATAAATTTGTACGATTTATATTAATTAAATCGAACATTACCTTCAGGTGTTTATTTCTTTTTGTTCCATTTATTTATGTATTTGCATCTCCTTTACTTACTAAACTTAAGTATTTATATTGGGGCCTTAGATGGTCTAATAATGTAAGACGCTCGCCGTTACGGGTCACTGACATCTCACCTCTGCATGCGTGGGATCAAATCTCTTACTCTGGAAACGTGGGCATGCAAGAAAGCTTGCCAGTATTTTCCTCTGGGTCGTTGGTTCTTTATTAAGCTTCTCCAGGGCTCTTCCTTTATTATGTGCTGAGAAATTGCGTTAAACTCACAAACCACATAAGTAATTTACTTATTTCTCATGCAGAGTTTTAACAAAATGCATTATCCAACACACCAATTTCGATTTTTCTTTCACTAGTTACCATTTGATCTTTCAGAGTGTGAAAAATGATATGTGAAATTTGTGGTAGATGTTAAAGTGATGTAGCCATTGGTATTAAGATTCAAGTCTGTGTGGGTTCGAGTCTCGGGCTTGACCAATGTGGGTATGTGCAAAATCTTGCCAGGGTCGGTGGTTCTTACCGGGATTTTCCCGGGTTCTTCCTCTACCATTGATACCGACCGCAATATAAAGCCTATCTTGTGATGAAAAATGGCGTTAAACTCTATTACAACAACAAAAAAGCATCAGTAGTAGAGTACGTAACTTTGGAGCCAACGGGAGCCTTGTGTTAAATAGTCAATCAAATTTAGAGCCAAACTGGAAATTAACATTAGGCCGTCATTTTGACATGAATGTTGTAGTAGTGCAACACTTTGCTTATGTCACCTCTCTTACAGAAATAAAGTATTAAGTCATGCCTTTCACAGGAGGAGTTTGTTTATAACAAGTTTGATGTGTTTTGGCGAGAATTGTAAAAGGATGGAGTATGTATGCCCTCTAACTGAAACGAATATAGGTTTAATATGAAGAGGATTATCTGGCTTATAACAAGAAATGTAATGATTAATGAACACTTACTATTTAAAATGCATATTTAAATGACTATAATTCGGTGATTTACTAACTACGTATTAGAGAATGTAAAAGACGTACCTATACAAATTAGTTCTCCATAACAACCCTGTGATCCCCATTTAAAAAAGAAAAATATTTCTCCTAACTCTTTGATAGCTCGACTCCCTCCCTACCTTCCTATTTTATCAAAATTTCTATCAAATTCACACAAGATTGTATGTAAATGAAGAATATACGCTATAATTTAAAATCTATAATTAATTGTACGTAAGAGAAGAGTACACACTATAATTTAAATCCCGAACGAACAAAACAAATTTCGCTATATCCTCTAACCTTTCTACGATCCATGCTTCCGTTTGGTGGGACCAACATCTACTCATCTACTGACCGCACATGGTAGGGTATACAGTAAACGTTATAAAATAGAATTTAAAAACCTTTATCAATAAAAATAACTTCCTTAAGCCCCTTTATTACCCCATGATTCCTGTTATAATTAAAGCTAAGATCATTATTACACTTGTATAACGTTTAAACCCTCTTCACAAGGTTTTTAGTCAGCATCAGTGCAACAGAACCGAGAAATTCTTTGCCATGATCCACTTGTAACAATCGTGGCCAGGTGCATCTGCAATACTTGCAGAATTTTTCGATGTCAGCGGCTTCGCTTCTTTGTATCTACTGGCCACATCGACAATGCTTAGCGCTTACGTTTATATGGGCAATTTACCTTGTCGATCTCGGACACGATCACGTGGAAGAAGCAACAAATCAGCCTGATGGACCTCATTAGGTGTTTTGACATTAAACCAAGCACGTGAAATCTTCCTTGGTACTAGTAAGTAAATTTTCCACAGCGCTTGTTTGGCCAACCATGCTCGAGGAATCCCATGACTGACCTTTGCTACACTGCCTAACTGTTCCACGGCGGCTTCATGTCTCCAGTATCCACGATGACTGTAGTATATTTTGGATGATGTCCGGCTCTTTGTCTCCATAGTTTATATCGGTATAATTTGCTCTTTGTGAGTGGAGTTTTGGCTTTCATACACCTTTAACGATCCATCTTGCGTTTCGTTCTCCCAGTTTTCGATTAATAAAGTCCACATCGGCGCTTTGACCTGAACTGATATTAATTGATGCTTTATAGGCAAGGTCATGTTGGTAACACGCAGCATCAGCGCAGTTGACAGGTTCTTCACCAGGCTTTAGTCTGGTTATTAGAATCAGGTAGTATATCTAGCCATGTACCAGGCTCACAGTAATTCTATCCAAGAAGGTGTTTTTCACCCGTATGTTTACTGTGTGGTATCCCTGGAAACTTTGTTAATACAGCTGCGATATCAAGGACACCGACTTTTTTTTTAAAAGATAAATATGAACGTCTTTGCTCCACATCTAGCACAAGTTCCAGTAATCGCTGCTCGTTCATTGTTTATCTCGAGTTGATTTTGCTGTAAATGTATTCTCGAGACATCGCACACAATATGGAGACATCATCGTATTAATAATACTATATTTTTGAATGGTGTCACGAGAAAGGATATTCGGATATGCTTTTGGTAAAAACACCGATGTGAGAAACAAAATCGAATTTTTCGTCATTGACTTTTCTGCACAAGTAACACCTAAACTGTCCAAACATCGTGATGGAACTTTATTTCCAAAATCATTTCGTTCGCTAATCATTGGCCCTGCTGGTTGAGGTAAAATTGGTGTTGAATCTGGTTTTACGATGGGATCAGTTGTACGTGATTGGGCCATTGTCCGGTGATCAACCGTGTTATGATGTTTTAAAAGATTTTCGAAAAGCTTTAAGTGATAAAAGATCGTTGAGAAGTGGTAACACTACCACCATAGATTTCTTTTGCACCATTGACGAAGCACCTACCACTGACCATTTAGATGCCAAGAAAAACAATCTTGCTGTGTACGACTATGTGTTGCTTGAGAACCAAATCAGTATAGCAGAAATATTTTCACGAGGCTTGCACAAAAGCACTGTCGTCTTCTATATGACAACGATATGCACATGTATCTAAAGTAATCAGTGACAAATATAACATGCTGATGGTATTTCGTGGTATTGACGTGCATGGTTTTGGAAATATTCATGGACTTGGTGTGCCACTGACAACACGTGGGATAAATTTCTTGAAATGTTTGCGGGATCACATCGGACCGGTATACTTTTCTCACCATTGATTTGACCGGAACTTGCTGAGGTAAATATCGTGGTGGTCTAGACACAAATGTGTCTCACGCGGCAATTTAACAATTAAAAACAATGACATAAAATATCTGCCAGTGATGTTATAGAAGAGTATGGGAAGAGGTTATTACACGCTTGCCAGATATGATGGCTTAAGTAAAAAAAGGTGAAGATTTCGGTGAACCTAAAGATCGAGCCATTATAAAGTCTCATCCTCCACCACTTACGTGTTAGCAATTGATGCATGCTGTGGTCATTATAAAAACAGGTCTGCAACGACAGGAGTAGTTGTTCATGGTGATATTCTGTTTGAGTTTTCACCAACCGTGGAACCTGGTAATTTGATATCGATTACGCCGACAGACCTGCCTATCTTCTATTCTATAATAATTGGTTTACATATATTCGTTTTACCCTAGTGGATCAAGAACAGCACATTGTTGATCGACGCAGTGAAACATTGACTTAATTGATTTTTCCATTTTAGACGATTCCGAGTTTGTCAATAAGATACAATCTGTTACTAAAGTTAGAATAAGGATGTGATGAACATCATTTTATGGAGAATACCAATCTTCTAGACCAAGACTCAAATAAATATGTTTACTTCTATTGATAATGTTCCTAATACTTAACCCACACTCCTAAGGAAATAATTAGCTGTGTATTATTTGTTTGCAAAATAAAAACAGCATCAGAGTCTCTAGTCAGGAACATAGTGAACATGATTTTGGACAAGGTCAAGTCTAAAATACACTTTTACATAACGTTTAATCATGGAGGGAAAAAGGACTAAGAAAAACAAGTTTAAAATACATAACACACGCACTTTTGGGATGAAGAAAACATTTATTTGATACTATTATGAAACAACACAAATTACGTATCGACATTGTTCGGTAGAGATCAATGATCATGCTTAAGAAGAAAATCGTGCACAAGCAAAAAACTCCATACCAAAACAAAAACATAAACAAGACAAAATTCAACTGCAGAGCTAAAGACAGGAATCATACTCATTAATTTTAAATTGTTTCAATGCTTACAATTTCCTGCATCAGGACATGAACATTCATTGTGCAACTTGTGGTAGGGGATGAAGTGACATTATAATGTGATGCTGTTGAAGAAATATAATAGATACTACAGCTGGGGTCAGACGAACGTATCAAAGATTTATTATGATCAAATTCATCACAGGCAGTAACGTGTTAGAATTATTTCAATAATTTCTCGGATCATTAAGCACTTACTTATGCTGTATCAAGTAATGAAAGTTGTGATAATTTACCAGATAGCAGGTCCGTAGCAGGAAGACCAGGTTGGGGTCAGTCTATATTGTAGACATTAAAAGCAATTTCGTGAATTAGATGTTTATCAACAAGATGATTGAATAAAATGAATAACAAACTTTGCAAATCATGATTTGATTAAAAGAGCTGATGTAGTTTTGGGAGGAAAATTGCATTCATGGGTGAAACATGCGTGCAGAAAAAAGGTATGAATACTTCGTCGCATGGAATTAAGGTGTTGGAAACAAAATGCAACATATCGCCTTTAATCACATAACAAAGGACTGTACACCATGATATGGCTGTCTCAGACAAATGCCGAGATACGTATATATACGTTTATGTATGTATGTATATATATATATATATATATATATAGAGAGAGAGAGAGAGAGAGAGAGAGAGAGAGAGAGAGAGAGAGAGAGAGATATCTCGGATCCCTGTGGTAATGAAAGAACTGTTGGCCCACATAATATACTATTTAACCTTCACCTTTTGTGACAGAAATCAATGACCTTACCTTTTAATAAAAGGTCTGAAATAAATGATCTTGCTTAAGAGGTTTTTGGTTACGGGCCCCAGTCTCTGTTTCACTAAAATATCCCAAATCGTCTTCTTCCCCTAATTAAGATTTGTTCAATATGTGTATATTTCCTTTGTTGGAGCGTTGAATATTTAATATTAAAATTAAATAAGCTGCCAATTGTTGTAACACATAAACTAAATGTTTCAATTGTATCATTCTTGTACTCAGAGAAAGTTATGAACTTTGAATGCTTTTGACGAAGAAACATCAAAGAGGATAATTGCGTTCTCGCTTTTTATTATTACTTTCCATTGTGTCACTCCCTGGTACTGATACCTAAACGGCAAATGTCCCCTCTTTATGATCTGTTTGTATATCTTACTTAGTCCCTTTTGAGATTTCATATTTTTGATGTCTTTTGGTCAAAGACGAGGAAAGATTAGTAGTGTGATATCAGTTCCTTTTTATATCAATTATGTTTCATGTCGCTGGTTTTGGTATTTGTTTACAAAAGCCTGTGGACACCCGGTAACCTGTAGTGTCCATACATTTAGCTAAGTTAGTTGACATTTTAGCTTAATTAGCTTTAACTGTAGACCTTGGTGGGTAAACTGGCTTGGCTTTAACTGTAGATCCTGATGGATCAGCTGGCTTAGCTTTAACTGTGGCCTTTGATGAGTAAGATGGCTTAGCTTTAACTGTTAACCTTGGTGTGTGAGCTAGCTTAGCTTTAACTATGGACTTTGATGAGTAAGATGGCTTAGCTTTAACTGTTGACCTTGGTGTGTGAGCTGGCTTAGCTTTAGCTGTGGACCTTGATGGGTAAGCTGGCTTAGGTTTAACTTTGGACCTTGATGGGTAACCTGGCTTAGTTTTAACTTTGGACCTTGAAGGGTAAACTATGTGTACGATAATCCAACAACTGACCAGGATTTTCCGTACCGATTCTTATGTGGATAGAATATTTACAATGAAAACGAGCGATACGATATAGGAGAATTGAATATGCGTATAAATAATACTTCTTATGTATGTATGTATGTATGTATGTATGTATGTATGTATGTATGTATGTATGTATGTATGTGCAGTGCTTGTCTCAAAAGTTAT
>JAECUM010049721.1:0-15605 GCA_016617855.1 Megalonaias nervosa | reverse complement strand
TACTGTTTATTTTTTGTTTTTGTTGTGAATATTTTTATTTTTATATTCAGAAATATTTTATTATTTTTATTTTTATTCTGAGAAACATTTTATTATTTTTATGATTCAGAAATATTTTTATTTTTATTCTGATTCAGAAATATTTTATTTTATATTCAGAAATATTATACTTTTATTCTGTAATATTTTTAGTTTATTTTAAATATTTATTATATAGTGAATTCTGAAAATATTAACGTCATTATTTCTGCGATTGAAAAATTACATTACGGTGTAAAAATATCTGATGAACTTAATCCTAAAAAAATTGTGTGATTTTGAATCATTACAACAACGATAATTTGAAAATAAATACACATTACCAGCTGATAACAGATTTTTAAAGTTGATTCAACAAGGAATGGTACAATCCTTAGTAATAGTTATGGATACGCAGGTGAAGCTATTTTTTCCCGTCGCACACACAATCGAAAAATTAGATCAGAATTGTCTCACGAATACGAAACAAAAAAGATTGTGAATGCTTGAATAAGACAGTTGAGGGAGATTATGTCTGCTTGTGAAGTCCGTGATGATTGTTAAAGTGAAAGCGCTGTCACCAGTGACTGTAGTGACAACAAAACTAACGCTGTTACCATGACTGTGGTACCAGCTAAACAAAACCCTTGACTCTGTTAAGAGGGATAATTCATTTCTGACTACAGTAAAAAAAATATTTATTTTTATTCAAATTCAGATCATAATATTTATTCAGAATCAGACGATACTATTTATTTTTATTCAGATTATATTCAGTCAGATTCAGATCATAACATTTATTCAGAATCAGATTATCATAATATTTATTTTATTCTGATAATATTTATTCTGAATCAGATTATGATAATATTTATTTTATTCTGATAATATTTATTCTGAATCAGATTATAATAATAACATTTATTTTATTATTTTAATGATATTTGTTCAGAATCAGATAATAATAATTATTTTTATTCCGATAATATTTATTCTGAATCAGATTATAATATTTATTCTGAATCAGATTATAATATTTACTCAGAATCAGATTATAATGTTTTCTGAGAATCAGTTTATAATATTTACTCAGAATCAGATTATAATATTTACTCAGAATCAGATTATAATATTTACTCAGAATCAGATTACAATGTTTACTCAGAATCAGATTATATTCATTCTGAATCAGATTATAATATTTATTTTATTCTGACAATAATATTTACTCAGAATCAGATTACATTATTTACTCAGAATCAGATCATATTTATTCTGGATCAGATTATAATATTTATTTTATTCTGATAATAATATTTACTCAGAATCAGATTATATTTATTCTGAATCAGATTATGATATTTATTTTATTCTGACAATAATATTTACTCAGAATCAGATTACATTATTTACTCAGAATCAGATCATATTTATTCTGGATCAGATTATAATATTTATTTTATTCTGACAATAATATTTACTCAGAATCAGATTATATTATTTACTCAGAATCAGATCATATTTATTCTGGATCAGATTACAATATTTATTTTATTCTGATAATAATATTTACTCAAAATCAGATTATATTTATTCTGAATCAGATTATAATATTTATTTATATTCTTGATCAGATTATAATAGTTTATTCTGAATCAGATTATATTCAATCTGAATCAGATTATATTTATTCAGATAATTTATTTGACAATATTTTTTGTTTTTCCTTGTGTTCCACGATCTCACATAGAGATTAATATTTAATGATTCTTCTCTCAAATCCAACAAGTATCCAGTTTGGTCAGTAAGTTTGAAATGTATCCTTCATAATAGCGGATTATGGCATCTAAGATAAACAGGATTAATTGGTTCTGATACAATCAAATATCCTGGTGGGACTTGCGGAGTAAATGTATATAAAATGTATCCTTGCTGGGCCTGATTGGATTTGTCAAGATCTACTTGATAGCTGCCATCAATTACATCACATACAAGGTTGACCGCGATCGTCGATGTTATATTTACAATACCCGGTGAAATATGATGACCTCCACCGTATGGATCGTTGTTGTGTTTGAGAATACCTGCTGGTGGGTGTATTTTTCACCATGATTCAACGACCTTTGGAAAATATTCATCGATGATATCATCGATTGATTTTTTTAGGTCAGTACTGTCAAATTCTGGTATTATGAATTTTAGCAATTGTTCTTCTGTAATAGCATATGTTTTCGGAAAAGATTCTTTTGCCCTGAAAGAAATATACGCTTGTTCGACGAAAATCAGATTGATATACTCAAGGTCTGATCTAACTTGGTTTAGATGTTGTATCGTTTCAATGATCTGTTGCTTGATATCATCATTATAGTAAGTGATAATACCAGAAAATAAATTTTGTTGATCATCAAATACTGTTTGTGTTCAGATTTAATTATGCCAGAATTTATATTAATAGTTTCTTTATCTAATTCCCCCATGCCAGCATCATTACCTTTAATGTCAAGTGTTACCCAGGGATACAATGTACCTTCATGTCCAGGAAAATAATTGTTAGTCTTCTACGGATCATGTTTTCGATATTCTGTAAGTTTTATAAATGTTTTCTTAATCTGTAAGAAATTCGTTTTTGGTGGGATCTGGTGGATCTGTATAAACAGGTAGAGCTTCTGGCCATCCCAACACAGTTCTGATCGATGACTGATATATATCTACAATATGGTCAAGAGAATTTATTTCAATCGCCACTGATAATGTTGGTTCGTGAACAGTGATAGCTATCTTGGATTCTTTTCCTGTGATAGATTTGATTCTGCGCTGGAATTCATCCTTGATCTATTTTATTTGATAACTGCCCATTGGTATGCTTACAGCATGCCAATCGGGAGTTCCATCAGATTTTTTGTTTTTATTTTTGATGAGTTTTATTTTTAATGAGTTGTTTGGTTGTAATCCACCGAATGATTTTGATCTAATATTTGGCCAACTATAATAAACTCGTAATTGTGCTAGCGCTATTTCTTTCGCTGGAATGCAGTTGGAAAAACCACACTGAACTCAGGATTGGTTGAACATGCTGATATCATTGTGGTTTTTGGCAGTGCTGAATTAGTGATGATCTGTTGTAGTAGTTCTTTCGATGACGACATTATTATTTTAAATCAGGATTTTAAATCAAGATTTGTTCTGGTTCTCCATCTACTAATCCCTCGTTGGAAATCTTAATTATTTCTGTGAAATCGTTATCTGATATTATTCCATCCAGGAGATACGACGAAATCAAAGATGATATTTTAGAGTATGCTAACATCGCCGCGTGAAGTTTTACTCTGTACTCGTGTAATTGTGCGTTTGTGCAGGTCGATATTTTTTTTGCGATGATATTAAGAATACCAGCAATTGTTGTGCAGATGAAACAAATTGTTACAACTGCCGGCGATGTCATCGTTTCTGCTGATAGCAATACACCAGTTCCAGCGATGATAGCGGACGCTGAATACACAACTACGTCAACGACAACTACATGTCTGTGATATTTTTTAACTTTTATTGTGTACTCGTCAATGATATTTTCAGTGTGGTTTGCCACTCAGTACTTGATTGTATCTGTAATGTTTAACTTCGACTGAGATTTGATTCATTATATTTTTATTAAGTAATTAATTGAGGTGTTTCTGAGACAAATTCCAGACACCACCAGTAAGACGCTGAGGTTAATTTTTTTTATCAGATTGTTCCAGTATAAATATTTCTTCGGCATCTTTATTTAACATAATAGACACAGTTCCAGAAAAATCATCGGTTGAATGATGCCATGGATACGTGGTAAATATCTTAAATTTTTGCAGTGCTGAACACGGACAGTTTATACAAACCATTTACTTCCGCGGTATGTTTGATAGTGTTATTTTGCTGTGACCATGTTGATGATCCTGATGATACTGTGTATACCACGTTGATGATCTGTTTGTGAGGAATTTTAATCAGATTAGTTGTTTGTTTTTTTTTAAAACTATATCAGGAATTCCACTGACAATATCGTTGAGTCTTGTGTTAATTTCGGAGAGTTTTACGTCAACGACCTCTGGACTTCCCAAAAAATCATTAATGGCTCTGTTTACGTTTCTACGAAAGTTCAAAAATGTTTGTACGTGATTAGAAAATTCAGTTCTAAATGCAATCAATCCATCATTGATTGTCGTCAACGAAGTTGTCATCGGGATGTTGCTATCGTCGACGTCGAAATCTGATTATGATGTTCTGAGATTATTAATTCCATTGTTGCTCATATCGAGAAATGCACGCATCATAACACCGTTATCTGATATGAGCTTAGATTCTTGATCATCGACGTATTTTTGTATTGCAGCGTCTGTGTCCGCTGACGGATTTCCAAGACCGGTAATTTTGTTTCGATTCATGACAATGTAACCAGTGAATGCATCGCCGGGTTTCTTAGCATAATTGTTAATTGAATTTCCAGAGTCTTGTATTCTACCTTTTCCATCAAATACAACATTGTCTTTGAGTGGGTTTGTAATTCGTACAAGGATGTCTATTAACTGGATATTACTTGATTTTAATCGTCCTTATTTATCCGGAAAAATAACGACTTCATTACTGTCTACGCTTGCAAGATTTAAAAGATCATCAATTTCATTCCTGAGATGATTAAGACTTGCATACTTAGATAAATCACCTGTTTGTTGGGTTTTAGTCCTAGCTGATCTTCCATAAATGTCTACCATTATACTTTAGGTCTGTTTAAATCGTCGACGTCATGTATACTCGTGCACGACTTTATGAGGCGGCGCTGACGATTTTGAAATCGCGTTGAGCACCGCGAGAACTTCACGTCCACATATTGCCGGATCAGTTAACGTTTGTGTTGGTAACGTTGAATACCAGACTGGGATATTTTGAAGCCCGTTGACATATTTTAAAAATTCTTTTGTTGGTGCCAGTCCATACGAGTCAAAGTAAACAATTCCACGTGGATCAATCGCGTATGCAACCCAATGAGTACCAGGGCGTGAACTGTCATCGAGATTAATGATACCAGTTTCAGTCGTGGCTGGATTTGACGGTAATTGATCACGCATAAAAACACCTCCGAAATTTGTGATGTTTAATCGCTTAGAACCATCAAGTAAATCAAACTTTGACATAGGAAGAATCCACAAAGTGTCCCGGGAAGCCTTAAACCTTTTCCATACCAGGGTGGAGTTCCTGGCAGTCTTAGACCCTTTCCTTTCTTTTGGAATTTTGTATTCCTTGTCCTGTTGCTTTCTTTAATGCCATCCCAACAGCAGTTCAAACTGCGCCCAATGCAGCAACTTTTGCAACAGCTGGGGCTGCAGAGGTTATCAGTGCTGATATACCTTCAAGAAGTGGAAATATGCCACCCGTTTTAGTGATGTCTTTAATGGCACCCGCAGAAAGATTAAGTCGTATGCCGGTCTTTGATTGTTTGGCTTCAGTGAAGTGCCTGAATTGACGTTCTGTCAGTGATAGTTTATTTGAACCACCTACACCGTTTTCTCGAAGTAGTCTACGACCTTCTTCGGTAAATCGGGCTGGTGGTTTTGGCATAACAATATCCCTTACATCACCGACCTCCTCACGAACTTTGTCAACGCTCTCAAGTACTTGTTGTATTTCTTCTTGTAATTGTGGCTGAGCTATTCCAGCCGGAAGTTCAAGTAGAATCTTTTTTGGTTTTTTTTAGTTCTTTCTGCTATTTTTCCAGTTGCTTCAGCGGTTTTCTCTAACGTGGGAAGAAGAACTTTGGTAGCCTTTGTAACCGGTTTAAATAATTGTTCTGCGCCTTCTGCGAATTCCACCTGAGACTCTTGATGCGCTTGTAGTTGCTGCTTGACAGAATCACGGATCGGAAGATATTTCTTAATTGCCTCTAGTTTTTCTCGAGCTAGTTTAGCTGTGTGAGATTCCATTATTAATATATTAATGATTTGATTACAGCAGCAGAGAAGGTGAACGACCAAAAGTGAGTGTCCTGGTACGTAAACAAATACGCATAAAAAAATAAAAACAAAACGTCAGCGATAAAGTATCAAAATGAGCTAACACAATTCAGAGAGACTGTCGGTCGGTTAGAGGCTTTGGTTTGGTGTTATTGACCTTTTATTTCATTTTCATAGGAACCTTTATTTATCGTAAATAACGGACAACCAATTAGGGTCTGTTCACCTTCTCTGCTGCTCTATTTGTAAAATAATAAAACTTATCTTGGAAAATAATTATTTTCAATTTAATAATACAAATTACATACAAATAATGGGTACGGTAAGGAGTAGTCCTATGGGTCCTTCATACGCTTCCCTTTTCATGGGTAAATTAGAAAAAGACTTTCTTCAAAACGAAACGTTTAATCCATCTGCTTAGTTTAGATATTTAGATGACATATTTATGATCTGGAACCATTCAACTGAAGAACTGAAAAAATTATTGATCGCCTAAATCATTGTCACCCGACGATTAAATTTACTTAAATTGCATCTAGTTCGCATGTTTGATTTTTAGATGTAAATGTAATAAAAAATATTGATAACACTATCTCTACAAAATATTCATGTCAAAGAAACTAATATCCACCAGTATGTGGAATATTCTTCATGTCATCCCATGTCATGTAAAAACATTATACCATATAGCCAGGCCAAAAGATACCGAAGCATTATTTCAGATGATTGTCAATTACAAAATTCGTTGAATGAATTAAAAACATATTTCCAAAATAGAAATTGTCCTACACATATAACTGATTCTGCGCTGAACAAAGTCCTTAATCTTACTCAATATGAGGCTTTAAACGCAGCGAAATGTACAATAGAGAAAAATATAATTCCTTTCACAATACAATATAATCCTTCATTGCCTAATATAGGCCTTATAATTAATAAATATTGGAGTCTCCTAAATTCATCAAATAAAAACATCGTAAAATCACTTTACAAAAAATAAGCCAATTTTTGCTTATAGAATACCCAAGAATTTGCAAGATTTTCTAATTAGAACTAAACAGACAAAAAAAATAGAAAAAGGCAATTTTCGTCATCTAAATGCAACAGACACCGATGCCCTCAATGTGCAAACATAAGGGAAGGTATTTCTTTCAGTAGCGCTAATACAAAAGAGTTATGTTCTCTACGTTATAACACTAACTTCGTATTAGCTGATGTGATTTATTTGATAATCTGTGAAAAACAATGTAACATGTAATACGTTGGACAAACACTTCAAGAAGTTTCTAAGAGAATGGATAATCATCGCTTTCATGTAAACAAATTATAGCGATCCTCAGTTTTCTTCTAATATTTCAACACATTGTAATACCAATAATCGCTCTCTACTCGATTTTTTTTCATGCCAAAAGATATTGTGCATGGAGACATGAATAGACTCATAAAAGAAACTTATTAGATTCGTAAGTTAGAACCTTTGTATCCTAATGTCCTTAATACCAATGCACCATATAAAATTGTATAAAATGGTTTTTTTTGTTTTTTGTTTTTTTTGTTTTGTTTTTGTTTTGTTTATAGCAATATAATTATACGTATGACTGTTGGTCTCTATTTTACTTTATTATTTTACTGCATGTAAAATAAGAATAATAACTAACTACATTCCATGCAAATATTACATTAATTCCTACGTTGTATTTGAAGGAAAATTAAATATTGCTGTTAATCTCTTGAATAAGGTATACTAAATACAAGATTATTAATCTGCGGATTTCGCTATTTGTAACCTGGTGTATAAAACCCATAACCTTTAAACGTTATGTTCTTATCTAAACTGTAATAACACAGTGAATGACATACTGCCCATTAATCTCTAACCCATGAATAATTATTGACTGCATGTTATAAAATAGAACGGTAAAATGTTTTAGGATTCATGACTTAGAAGTTCAAACAAATATCCACAGAATCTGAAAATAATTGTCACGTTTGTAACCTAAACAGGCATACATTATCCCATGTCTATTCACTGAAAGAACCAAAAGAGGATTCTAATAGTCGTTATTCCTATTTCGTTTTTTAATAAACAAATTGTATGTATAAAATGCATTTCATTTTAATTTTGTTCCGTACACTTTTTCAGGTTAGGTAAATGTGGAAAAAAGTTCTATGAAAGGAGGTTGCTAATTCATGGAACAAATAGAAGAGGAAAGTACTATTACATATTAAATATGAAATAATGATTTAAATACTAATAAATGGCATGACTGTGTAACATCACATATTACTTAATTCAAAATATTCATAATAGAAACTTCAGACAAATGTATGGTTCAGTCAAACAATAAAGATTATATTTCCGCCATGTACGATGTTCTATTTTCCACATTGTCGCCGCTTAAAATCGACAAATTTAGATGTCTAATTTGATAAGAAAATTACAACCTCTCACCTATGCAAGGATATATATGTTACCAGTTTGAGATCAAAATACAAACACCTGTTATTATTGACAGGTGAGGCCGTAGAATTTAATGAACACTAAGTTACATTTCTCCAATCCGTCAGAATCAGTCAACTGTGAGCAGTATAGCCTTCAAGCAGTTGAACTATAGCAAGCATATTCGTTGACACCCGTTTTGATTGACCGTTAAAAACCATATGTAAACTAGACCTAATTCCCTTTGAACTAAAATCTCTATTGATTGCCTTAGAAAGATAGTCTGGCATAGTGACCATTGTAGTTTATTTGGCTAAGGTGTTCATTTGTCAGTTCAATGGATGAAAAGTCAAAATGTGATATGATGTTTGGCATATCCAATAGTACGTTTCAGTCAATACCTGTGAAATGGCGATCATTTCGTGCAAATGCAGAGATTTAAAACTTTGAACAAGTTTGGTCAAAATAATGTCTGTTGGAGTAAATAAGAAGTTTGATTGATAAATAATATAAGAATGCTCGATAAATTTGATTTGATTATTCCCAACCTAGTACCTAAATAAGTACAGCTGCTAAAGTTTGTACCAAAACAACATATATATTAATAAATTGATGCACATCACACAATGGTTAATTCTATGCTCATTTGAGAACATAAACGTAGAAACTTTGAAAAAAGGATATTAATAATAGTTCCATTTAAACAGTTATTTAAACCATATTCTGTGTTCTCAGTCTTTGAGATTAAAGTATAATCACGATCAATTAAGTAAAGGTAGATTCTTTTTCTCGACAAGACATGTCGGACATATCGCCGTACAATTTCGCTTACCGTCACGGAGATAGTTGAGTTCGCTGAACGCTTAGTCTCAGGGAAGAAAAATCTGACGTTAGCAAAATGTATTATAATGTGCCAGGTGAAAAAAAAAAAAAAAAAAAAAAAAAAAAAAAAACACAAAAAAAAAACACACGTAAAAAGGAGAGCTTGTGAGGGATTAATGAAGGGCACTTCAAAATTACTTTAGTGGTATTCGGGAGAAAGCAAAATTATCCACAAGAATTAGTAATAGTCGACAGATAACGAACCCAGTATTGCCAAACCATAGATTAGTAGCACGGGAATGGGGTTTATCGTAAGCAAAATTGTGCATGCGACCAGAGGCGGAGGCGGTAAAATGTCACATTCCATCATGCCTTGACCTAAACTTAAACATGCTCCCAAAAGCGGAAAAGAATCGGCAGAATGATACTAGCTGAAACGTTCAAGGCGCTAAGACCTTGGCGGTGCTACCTGATATGATTGGTACTATTGTGTCATTCCTAAGAAATGTCAAGGGCTGGCTGGCAGGAAAGTAGATGTTGGTGGTCATCGCGATCACGTTCGCATTCTTGTTCATATATATTCTCACTACGTGGACAAGCGAAGTAAAACCGCAGAAACCAAAGGCCGCAAGATCTTCCACAATACCACCAACAAATAGAACTATTTCGTCCTCTGCCTTGTGATTGGATTCTTTTCATTCATATGTTTCTTCTGATGTTTGAGTTGAGCTGGCTGATCAATTGGATCTTATTGGACTTTCTTGTTGGAGTTTTTATGCTGTTTGTTGATCTTGTTCCAGTTGATCTTTATTGGATCAACATTAACACCGATGTTAGAACATGATACAATGCACTTTCTGAATTATGCAAGATCCTGATGTTATGCAGCAGATAAGTAACATCGTTAGGATCCACGTTGAGGGAATTCTAAAATATTGATTTTCATTGATCTACTTTACATTGTATAGATGTTTTTGGGCTTCCGTGTGTCTTCTTCGTGGGAGACTACCTTTTCGTTATTTGCAACAATTTGTTTTGATCTCCAAAGGCAGCTCCTATCTGTTCCTATTATCAAGATCTTCATTTATCCTGCAAGCCCTGGACTGCCCACACATTTGCCAAAATGCTCTATTTAAAGAGCACTACTTCAGTAGGTGGGAAAGTTTCTGTCGATTTCGCTCAAGTCCTCATGGGGCTGCTATACCACTCGCTCTTTATAACCTAAGGTCTGGTATCAGAAAGTGTAATCTTATAAATTAGGTCGACAGATCTCGGCTAAAACGAAGCAGTCGCCTTTGCAAACACATTTGAATTAATTAATAGTGGTTGCATTATTGCTCCCGCTCTATCAGGTAGTTAATAGACGCCGCAAATCCTGCTCCTGCGTCGCTAATAAAATATAACGACTTCTGGTGGTATAATTTTCTGACAATTTATATCGAATCCGCTGGTTGTAACATTAAACTCTTTGCCATCCATTTTTCTCCAGACTTACAAATTTGATTTACATTTATTCTTTCATTTGGTACATCAAAATAAGATGGGGTAAAGGATTAGTGGAAAATGAAGACGGAAATATAAAGGATATTTGGAATATAGGGAGGAGGATATTACACGAATTGAGCAAGAACACTGAAATTAGTTCTTTTATTGAAGAGATGTAATTTAAATAGTATCGAATTGCATAGAGGAGACACAAATGTGTGTTTATCCCTGAGTGTTTTGTTTTTAATTTTGTTTCACCTAGGATGTTCTTTTAATGCAAATCCCGGAATGAATCCGGCATTAAATTGCTTAAAGATTTACTTGATTATCAAGGTAATTAAATACCTCTCATATTATACAGCGAACAACTACACGAGTCTTTGAAGTATTTCTTCATAATGATAAGAATTCCAAAGTCATGGAAACATGCAGTCAAAAACCATTTAGCTCACAAGACGTTTGATAAGCAGGAGGATAAAATAATACGAGAAACTCACTAAGTTTGTTTACAATATTTGTTTTTAAAAAGGCACACTACTAAGCAGGAAACTTGGAGGCAACTATAAAACAAACGATAAGTAGTGAGATGTGGTCCGAGATTAAGTGCCCGCAGAAACTTTGTACTTAGGATATAACGCTGATCTCATTGAATTGTAAATTAACGAATAATTTGCACTAATAATTTAAACAAAATATCATACTAGATGAAGACAAATGCGCTTTCTCTTACAGCGAGTGCCAAAGAACGGAGCATGTGTTATATGACTGCAGTAGTACTGTAACATTTGGTACCATTTCATTAAACACTTTGCACCTTGCTATCCAAAAAACATCTTGATAGGAAGTGAACGATTAGACAATTAGTGCGATATACTGCTTATTTTGGTTAAATATTAAATTTAACTTGCAGATTAAATGTACAAAATGCTTCATTTATGACTTTAAGGAACTATTTGGAACGTATAAGAGCATTGAAAAATAAACTTCTAAGTTAAACAAAAATAGTGGACCATTTTATTTCAAAAATTGGTCTCAGTCATGAGCACGTACCGGGTAATATATGTAATATGTTATACTGATTTGTGTCGAATTCGACGGTAAAGAGGAACATATATTGTAATATTGCAAAGTCTATGTCACCCACACGCTTTATGCTTGTGTCAATCTATTAAAGTTTTATGTCTAAGCAGATAATGTGATATGTGCGTGTTTCCATGCGTATGTGTGTGCATGATTTTGTTTCTTATTCTTCTGTGCATGCTATATATTGTCACTAGATTATATGACAATCAGAAATGTTTAAGTGTAAGATGATTTGCGATGGTGTTCTCTCACTCATTTGTGAACACGAAAGCTTTGCAACTACTTTGCGTCTGTTTGCCATTGGAGAATACACCGTCAGATGTGAGGGTTTAGAAGTCAACGCGCAAGGGTCGGTACATTCATTCGCTCGAACCATCTCTTGCTTCGCAAAATGACTCGCGCTATACTTAGTTTCAAAGACAAAAATAAAAGCCTTAGGGAAGAGTCCACGCATCACGAATCAATATTGTCTCATGCCTATCCAGATGTTGGAGACGACGTATTTGTGTAGCTCGCACAAAGAGTGCATGACACTGACAAAAAATATACTAGTATAAGAATATCTGCGCCAACCTGGGTTGACACGAGTCAGTTCTGATAGGTGCAGAACCGAGATGCAAAGGAAATGGTTAAGCAGAACATTCTAAATCATCTTGCGATCCTCTAGGATTCATTGTCAGAACAAAAGTAAAAGATTTGTCATCATGGTGTCACGTACGCGATTGCTTATAGAATAACAACTTGATGTTTGATGAAACGCCTTTGTTAATATAGCGCATCTCTATCACTTGTCCCAACAACAGAAAAAGCAGTTAGATTCGAAGATGATGCTGTCTTCCACACAATGATTATCGTTCAGAAAAACAATCAATCCGTAAACCTGCAAACAGAGGAAATGGTATTTGCGACACATGTTACGTGTGTTGAAGACAGCACTCTTTCCAGTAAGTCTGTAAACGTTCACATACTGTTACGTGTGTTGAAGACAGCACTCTTTCCAGTATGTCTGTAAACGTTCACATACTACATCAACTTAAATCGACCTAAATGATATTTAGTAACTCGAAATTTTGCAAAACACTAACAAACATTTTTATGTAAACCAAATTCAAAGAAGTATTGACTATTTTATTTATTGAAAATATTAGTCATGGAATCAAAGGGTCGACTAAAACCGACTAAAACCTAGAAAAATCCAAAACCTCAAAGAAGCAAACTACAGCACCCTTTCATTCGTCTTTCATCGACAGTTAGCAACATTCAAATAAATCATTACCAAACATTAACATGTCATCACGTAAACTGAGACGATTATTGGTTATTCTACTGGACGACATCGGGTGAGGTGGGGAGGGGGGACTTGCCGAACAATTTAAGGTAGAAAAGACTCGAATAAAACAATTTTATGCTGAAAAGAATCGAATAAACAACATCATAACCGGTAAGGAAGGTATTCAGCAGCAGTGGGAAAATGGAGCAAATGGAAAGAGAATTATGTATGTACCAAGATTTAAATGACATTTTTGAATGGTTTTGCAGTGTGCATGACAACAACACCGGCTCACATATCACGCTTACGCCAAGAATAAGAACTACTAATGCATTTTCAGTTGAAATAAGTCTATTATTATAACACGAAGAACCTTTTAATAATTAATGTTACTTTTAAACGAAGATATTAAATGCTTTGAAGAATGTAGCATTTTTACTAGGTACATATACTTCTCACAAAAAAATTTAGTGTCCCTCTGGAAAAGGCCACCCGTCATAAATTATAAGGCTACTTTCCCGGTGCAGAAGGGGTGGCCATATAAGAGGGGGACCACTGTATATACAAATCTTTGGACAATCATCAAATTGCATGAATATTCCGCTGTAAACTTATTGAATTGAAGCAAACTAAAAATATTTATCATGCGTGCAAATTTCGCCTGGGTGGACACTACTACGCTCAGGTGACAACTGGTGAAAAAGAGCTACATATACCATGTTTGCGACTCTACGATACATCCCTTCTTCAATTACAGAACAGTGGTAGATGCAAAAGTAAGTGTTTACTTACCATTAACTCGATTGAACGTTAGGAATACTGTTCCATGGAGGAATTAGACATTGTCTTCTTCACAACACATAAATCCCATACAAGCGACATCAGTTTGAAAAGATGTACATTATGCGTCAAACACGTCAACGGCGAAATATGATTGGCTCAAAAGGATATACTTAAATAACATCCATGCAGCGTCATCGTTTCACGACGTAAATATTTGTACCCCGGCAAAATTAGGTATTAACATGATCTCATAGTGTTATAAATCATTTGAATGTGTTAAATTAATGAGAGTATACAATAAAGTATTATTGCACTACAAAAAATTAAAATTTCCAGAAATACGTTAGATAATAACTGAAAATATTTATCTGATGCATGGATGTTATTTAAGTATGGTATATGTAGCTCTTTTCACCGGTTGTCACCTGAGCGTAATAGAGTCCACCCAGACAAAATTCGCACGTTTCGGAGCCCGTAACTTCAGTTTGGTGCAACGCAGAATAGTCAATGATAGCTTGATGGATGGAAAAATATCTAAGGAGTAAAACAAGCCATAGAATATGGTCGTATGCCTTTAAAGACGGAAATAGCAGAAGAAAATCGAGGGTCATGGGTGGGACGAAGTACATGGAAGTTACGTACCTTGTCTTTTATATAGTATGATAGAGAGGGTCCAATGTCAGAACGTGTCATGGGGGTAATCTGAGGTATTTTTGTCACTCTGTATGATATTTTTCCTTCAGATTATTGTTTCTTCTTAACATTAAGCTGGCGTCGAGCACCTCTGATATATATATATATATATATATATATATATATATATATATATATATATATATATATATATATATATGCAATAAACTGACAACTAACAGTGCAAAACAAGTATCTAACTAGCCTCAGCGCTTTCGACTCTTAATGAGTCTTTATCAAAGGCAAATACAAAACATAGACAAGACAAAAAAAACAAAACAGAAAAACCGTAGTGTTTGTAAAACTTTACATGGATGTTTCTTCAGGACTTAAACCTCCAAATGTATTATGTTTCAACTAGTTTATATCAACTTGTTGCGGATACTGGAAATTATTTGTATTAACCTAGAAATCGATGAGCCATAACGACATCTGGTATTATGTGTACATTTATGTAAGCGCAAATTACATCCCGGATATTTCATTGTTATAGTAGTAATTGTAGGCTATTAAGCACATTTGGAGAATTTTTTAAATGTAAAATGTGTCGGCTACAAAAGATAGTTTTATTTGTGCATGGCTGTCTTTTTATAGTCTTCTTGGTTTAAACCGCTTGGTTTCAATGTTCTAAGACGGCGTATCCAGTAAGATTCCTTTTCTTTCCTGGTTTCTGAACTCCATTTGGGGTTGCTATCAATTGCAATAAGTGTTATATCACTGAAAGTGTGGCCAGGGGAGGAAAAGTGTTCTGCGACCGGGCTTCTGTACAACTTCTTTGTCATCCAATCAGATCTGTGAAGGTTGATCCTTCTGTGTAGCTTTTCAGTTTCTCCGACATACTGAAGGCTACAGATCTTACATGTGATGAGATAAATTACATTCTCTGTTTTGCACGTTTTGTTTGGACCATGTATATTTAGTTTTTCTCTAGTCACTGTGCTAGAAAATGTCCTGGTCTCTATCACATGTTGACAGGTTTTGCATCTTTTATCGCCACAGAAGCCAGATTGACTAGGGTAGTCTTTACTAG
>JAECUM010049720.1:0-12063 GCA_016617855.1 Megalonaias nervosa | reverse complement strand
ATATATATATATATATATATATGGGATTGGTCAGCTTTTGCTCTCTGACACTAAAGCCGTCGTCAAATAAGGAAACATCTTCATTAAAGGATACAGAAATTCTTTAAATCCAAGGTTTCCAAATTGATTGCGTCCAACAATCACTTCAGTCTGGATGGCAGCGGAATAAAGTACCCCTTCATCTTTTATTTAAAATTACATAGGCGTGATTATTGGTTCATGTGTCTGTAATTATGACCCGAATTTCGAGAAAGTAAGGTGGGTTTCGATGTTCGGCTTTTCTTTACTTGAAAAACTCGCATAAAAGACTTTAGACTGAAAGATCATAAGCCCACAATAGCGTGATATAAATGATAATTATGGGTGTGTGTGTGGAACTACCACGTTCAAACAGCTAACAGCATTATACGCCCATGTGTATTGGACCGGTCAAGAGGGTTAATAACATTCCTGTATTATAAATCTGTTTGCAAGACAATTACAGTCTTGCGCATAAACCTAAGCTCAGGTTACTCAAGCCAAGCCAAAGCACTTAACATCATAAATACCCAACTCACATCTATGAATATACCGGTAGCTACTCTTTCATTTTGGAAAACAGTTTACGTCTGATCTGACACTGGAGTGTATGGCTGAAATACATTTCCAATAGTTAACACATCTCCAGCTGTTATAATTTTATGTGGATCTCTGGTGAAGATGAACACCTTATTTAATACATTCGGAATTGTTTTAGGAAAGGCATTCATAATTAGCACACAAAACTTCAAAACTAATTTCGTGAAATTGTTTAGCATTAATAAATTTTTTTGGTCTTTTATACGATATTATTAATGGACTACTCATGCAGGATGAGAAAATGGATGAAAGGTCGCGTTCATTGTTCTTTGTTTTACATTTCGACTTGCAACTGATGGATAACATTTTTAAACACGATGTCATCAGATTTATACTAGTAAAACTTAGATTTACTTGTTTATTAAGATACTGTTATTCAGGAACTTGTGCATTAGATATGATATACTAAATGACGAAATATAATGGCTAAAATCTTGTCAATAGAGAAAAAAAAGAGCCTCCGCTGGGGAACAGTTTACCTAGCCTTTGCCACTTGGCTCACTTCAGCTTTTATCGATGTGCGGTTAAATCCAAGCACTTCCCACATTTCGGGCGATTGCTCAAGCTGCTTTTGGATAACTCAGCTGGACAATACATTTTGTATTCTATTATTTACTGAAGCGTCAAGTAGACTGAATATAATCACTGAAGTTAAGTATGGCGTCATTTAATTATATTCCATTTCTAAGATCGCTGTGTATTGTCTTCAGGCATTTTTAGGTCGCTTGGGATTTATTATAACTATTAAATCTGTGTATTTACCTTCTGAATTACAAGCATTCTCCTAAATCTATTTATTTTGCAATACTCCATTCCCTCTTGTGCCATAAGAGTTCTGAAGCATGGCGTTCTCAGAGTCTTCATCAAACTCGCAGCGAATAAAGAAAACGTTGTATTTTAATCCGTTCCTTTTACCGCTTCCACAAATACATTGGATTGATACCAATTGCTTGTTGTCTTTTAACTTTAGCAGGGTAATTTGTCTAGATTTTTGGATATATCAGCACAAAGTTATATATATATATATATATATATCAGCACAAAGTGTCGACTTCAAGCTACATTGCTCTCCTTCCGGGAGGAGAGAGAGAGAGAGAGAGAGAGAGAGAGAGAGAGAGAGAGAGAGAGAGGGGGAGAGAGGGGGGGGAGTTTTATGCCTTTTTTTATTTATTGTCTTAGATCTTTGCAATAACTCTTAAACTTATTTGTTATTCGATTAATTTCTTGTTAGTGAAACAAAGTGCATAATAGCAACAATGATGGCGGAAATAATACTCTGCTGTTCTTAAATGAGCGCAAAAAAATATTGTCACATATGTCCATATATTTTCTACGAAATTCGAGTGATGGTTCGAACACATTTGCACGTAAATAAAGCAGCATTCAAGTTCTGCAATTCGATTTTTCTAAACAAAAAAAGGAAAATTCCCTAAGTGTGAAAAGCCTGTCTTGTTTCATCGTATTGGCTCCGTGGTACTAAATGGAAGATTTTATTAGCATATACCCATCCGGTATACACAATAACCTGTCATAGCTAATCAATTCTCAGCCACTTAACACTAATCTATTCTTTGAATCAGTCTTTCTTCGATACAAGGTTATACTAGCATCAAAATCGTAAAGGCACTCAATAACGTATTTTCCTGAGATGTAAAACGAGGCGTATTAATTTGTGCTTGCGAATAGCAATAATAAAGAACAAAGATGGTCGTAGGACGTCTCAAGCCACAATGGAAGAAAGAGTCGATACAAGTATCAGTAGACAACATCAAGAGGCCCATTAGTGTTGTTTTCAGCCGTACCGCAAATCTGTTGATATAGAAACTTCCTCCATTTTGGCAAAGCTGTGTAAAGCCACTAAAGTTGCACAATGATACGCATCAGAGGTCTCGATACGATACGTTTCGCGGTACCTAAAATTGGGCTTGCATCAACCGTCCTAACTACGTTCGTATCCTAGATTCGTGCACATATTTTTTCGCAGTATCACGTGCTTGTTTTGAAATCCTGGCGTCATCAGCTGGGTCACTTGACAGAGACAGCAAGTGTTCCTTTAAAAAATTCCACGAAATGAGATTTTAAAAACCTACTACAAAATCAAATCAAAGGAAACAAAATGGAAATGTAACATTTAAGTAATGGCATATAATGGCATACTTGCTTCAAAGTCTGTGGCCATGAAATGTTATCTGTCCAGCCCAGGGCCGTTGTTCACGTGTTGGCTTCCTTAACATTTTACTAATAGGGTACCCGTATAGGGGATCTCTGAGGCGACAAATGTAATGTAAACATTGGTTATTACAACATGTATTTTTTGCATCATGTTAGAAAAAAATATAAATCCAATGGAAAACCATAAAGTATGGAATCTTTTGGAGCATTTTGAAACAGTAATATACAAATCTGTTTAAATTGCCTGGATTTAAAAACAATTACCATATGTTGATAGTTTTATCAAAATATGTTAAGGGAAGAAGAATTAAACCTATACATCATGTACTCTACAATTTTATCTATTTTTAGCATTTTTATTTTATACATTGTTTTATATCAATCGAATATTCTTTATGAAGCAATATTTCAGATACTACTACAACTACTAGTGCTACAAAATAATAATAATAATAATAATAATAATAATAATAATAATAATAATAATAATAATATCGAGACGACATAAACGATAGATTTCTAAACCTAGGCATAACTGGCACTTTCCAATCTTACGTCACGTGGTCTTTTGGTCTTTACGTCAGGAACACGAAACATGGACGACCTTTTGGAAATACACAAACTTCAATCGCAAATAATTTAAAGGGTTAAGTACTTCAATCGCAAATAATTTAAAGGGTTAAGTACATTTTTGAACGATGAATAAACTAAGGTGATATAGATGAACAGTTTCTATGGTGATTTTAGCAATTTCACGCAATATTATAATGCAAATGTTTCAATTCACGTCCGGAGCACAAATCATGGCCAGTAGTTGATAATGATATCCGATGATACAAAAATACATCCTCAGTTTGGAGCTGTGATGTATCAGAAAAATACGTCCCGCGATACAGAGATCTAGGTATGATACGTATCAAAATACACACCTTTTGTTACTTTTGGATGATATAAAATAACTCAACATGGTATTAAAGTTGCGATACAATTAAAGGATGAGTATCGTGATACTGAGGTCTAGATATGATACGTATCACCGCAGATAGCGTTTGCTAATTTCGATGATATAAAAATACCTGCTCGTTAGTATACGAGCTGTGATTGTAGCAAACATGCGTATTTTCATACTGTGATCTGGATACAATACATATCACGATACGTACCTTTTGGAAATGTTCATGTCAGCAACTTAAGACGCGCATGACTTTGTCACCACAGTTATTAATCAGTGTAGCACGTGATCTTCGTTCATTTGAATAAATATTACAATATATGTGAAGGTATTTCACAATCAATATTAGCCATATCTGACAAAAAAATAATTAAAAAGAGAAAATATGAAAAATTAAAACCGGTCTGAAAATCAATAGCTTCATCTGCATGCAAATGTCTCTCTTTGTACAAAATGATATCATTTTAAAAAGTTTTTTTTTTGTTTCTTATTCCATTAAAGGGATAGTCAGAAACTAAAAGGCTTCAGGTAGAATAATAATTTTATTATCAGTCATGGGAATGGATAGGTTGCAAATTTAAATGTATTTGATTATGTTTTATTAAGAAAATGCACATGCATTTTCTGAAAAATAAATTCATTTGAGTTGTCAAAATAAAAATAAATATGTGCATACAAGCTATGAAAATGCAAAAACATTTACGTAAATCAGTAATTAGTACTGATCCTGTATGAAATGAAAACAAAAAAAAAAGGAAAATGGTAAATTACTTACCATTTTACCTGAAAGTAATATCTGACAAAACTTTACATTTGGATTATTGCAACAACTAAATTGACAGTTGTCAGAATAAATACATGTGTTCGAAAATGGAGGAACATGTTCCAGGAAGAAAAGTGCTCAGAACTGAATTAGATGGAAAGAAATCAAACTGAGTGAAATATTTCAATTCATAATCTTAGTATTTGTGGTTCTATTATGCGGCATCAAGGAGACAAAATTTGTTAGGACTAGTTAGTATTTTCTCCTACGATATTTCATAGGTATTGGAGTCTATATCAAGTATCGCCTTGATGGATCCCTGTTTGACTTGCGTAGGCTCTCTGCAAGAACCAAGACCCTGGAAAGGCTACTTCTCGAGCTCTGTTTGCAGATGATTGTGCACATATTGCACACAAGGAAAGCTACCTGCAGACCATTGTGAATAAGTTCTTTGAGGCATCCAGGATGTTTTGTCTGACAATAAGCCTGGATAGAACAGAGATACTTCTTCAGCCAGCTCCCTGCACAAACCCGAAAGAATCCCACCATCAAGATCGAGGGGAGAGAGTTGAAGAACGTGGAGAGCTTTTCATACCTGGGAAGCACAATGTCGTCAGATGGGTTTCTGGACAATGAAATAACAGCCTGGATCCAGAAAGCAAGCTAAGCCATAGGAAGACTTAATTTCAAAGTCCTACAGCAAGAAGACATTCGGATACCCACCAAGATCAAAGTCGTCCTCACCTCCTTGCTCTACGGCTGTGAAATCTGGACCGTATACCGCAAGCACCTGAAGCAGCTCGAGCAGTTTCTACGTGCACTCACTACGGTCAATCATGCACATCCGATGACAAGATTTAAAGAATTTCTGTATTCTTTAATAAAAATGTTTCCTTATTTTACGACGGCTTTAGTGTCAGAGAGCAAAAGCTGACCAATCTCATATATATATATATATATATATATATATATATATATATATATATATATATATATATATATATATATATATATATATATAAAGAATACAAATCATACGGCGAATAACACCTTTCAAGTGCACTGGATCCAGCAAGGGATTACGTATGTCAGGGATTGATTGAGATAAATGCAATAAACTGACGACGAACAGTGCAAAACTAGTATCTAACTAGCCTGAGCGGTTTCGGCTCTTAATGAGTCTTTTTCAAAGGCATATATAAAACATAGACAAAACAAACAAATAAAACACAAAAACCGTTGTGTTTGCAAAACTCTAGATGGCTGTTTCTACATGAATTAAACCTTTAAGTGTATTATGTCTCAACCATCCTATATCAACTTGTTGCGGATACTGGAAAATATTTGTATTAACCTAGAAATCGATGAGCCATAGCGATATCTATTACTTTGTGTGCATTTATGTAAGCGCAAATTATATCCCGGATATTTTATTCTTATAGTAGTAATTGAAGGCTACTAAGAAAATTTAGAAAAGTTTTGAAAAGAAAATGTGTCGGCTGCAAAGGATAATTCCACTTGTGCATGGCTGTCTTTTTCTAGTCTTCTTGGTTTAAACCGCTTGGTTTCAATGTTCTAAGGCGGCGTATCCAGTAAGATTCCTTATCCTTCCTGGTTTCGGAACTCCATTTGGGGTTGTTAGCAATTGCAATAAGTGTTATATCACTGAAAGTGTGTCCAGGGAAGGAGAAGTGTTCTGCGACAGGGCTTCTGTACAGCTTCTTTGGCATCCAATCAGATCTATGAAGGTTGATCCTTTTGTGTAGCTTTTCAATTTCTCCGACATACTGAAGGCAACAGATCTTACATGTGATGAGATAAATTACATTCTCTGTTTTGCACGTTTTGTTTGGACCATGTATGTTTAGTTTTTCTCTAGTCACTGTGCTAGTAAATGTCCTGGTCTCTATCATATGTTGACAGGTTTTGCATCTTTTATCGCCACAGGGGCCAGATTGACTAGGGTGGTCTTGACTAGTGATTGGCGTTAGCTTCGCCCTGACTAGGATGTCCTTGAGGTTTTTTGGTCTCCGGTAGGCTACTACAGGTTTGTTCGGAAGGATTAGCTTTAGTACGTCCGACGATTCCACGATGGGCCAGTGTTTCGCAATGATTTTACCTACTTTGGGGTTGTCTGGATGGTAGGTCAGGATAAATGGTATCCTATCAGCCTTTTCCTTCTTTCCATATTTTAATAGGTCATCGCGGTTTGTTTGTTTAGCCCTTTGGGTTGCCTCCGCAATCAGGTCTTTGTCGTAGCCTCGGTAAATTAAATGTTTAGATAGCTCTTCAGACCTCTCTAGGAATGTTTCATCGTCGGAGCAAATTCTGCGTATCCTCAGTGCCTGGCTATATGGAATGGAACTAATGCAGTGTTTTGGATGACAGCTGGTTGGGAGGAGATACTGGTGTTTGTCGGTTGGTTTCGAGTAGATGTCTGTATGTAGTTTGTTTTCCACCAGTCTGGTTGTTGTGTCCAGGAAAACGTGGTTTGAGTTGGAGATTTCTGCCGTGAATTTTATTGAAGGATGGAAGTTGCTTGCCTTTGATATGAAGTCATCCAGACTTTCTCTTCCATGTTGCCACTTCATTTTCTATATCATCGATAAAGCGTACCCACTGGTATGGTGTAAGTTCAACCGATGCTAAAAGTTGACCCTCCAGTTTTCCCGTAAAAATGTTAGCATACAAAGGGGCCATTTTTGTAGCCATTGCGGTTCCATTGATTTGGAGGTAGAGTACGAATTAAAATTCTCAAATCTTTAAGTTAATGCTATGTATTCGTATTTTTCAAAAATTATATATATATATATATATATATATATATATATATATATATATATATATATGCAAGTTTATTAGTGAAGTGTCATGTGATTTATATTCGGTGTTTGCTACTATGTGCTAATAGTAGTAGTTGCTATTGATCTAATTTCCGAATAGGCTGTATAGAAGTTGCAGATATCAGTCTGATAAATGCATTTATTCGGGTACCTAACTAAAAACCGAAAGTGGAATCGTGCCGGGTCGCTGAGGCAAACTTCCCCATTTACAGTGCAATTGACAAAATCCGCATTGTATACACGAAAACTGAACATTTCTAATTCAAACTGTATTACCCATTTCCATTTTTCTGCATCAATGAGATTACGTTCCCTGATCGCAATTGTATTACCTATTTTATAAATTCCTTATTATTGTTATGACCTAGTGGCAAATATTTCAAAAATTGAAATCTCACTAAAAGTATTAGTCTGTCACCTGAAAAAATAATTAGATTTCGTATACTCCAGAGTAATTTCCCTCTTATTAAGTGGTACAGATTAATAGTTGATCAAAGTGGAATTTGCTGGTCATTAATATTCCAGGAAGATGAATGCTAGGTTCCACACAAAAGTCACATTATAATAGATCAGTGGAGTCTTCAAAAGGTTTCCAACTATCAACATATTTCCCCATACACGGTAGATTTTCCACAGAAATAGTTACAGAAAAAAAAATTGATTAAATTAAGGAAATATGAATTGTCCAATCCCCTATTACCCCTGCACCGTTAATGTTCAGCAAGGAAACATGTTTGATATTATTGCCAGATAATCAAATCTGGAAATATCCCCCCCCCCAGTCCAGTTTATTTTATTTGCAGTATTACACAACAATTCATGTCTATGGATTGATGAAATGTGTCTGTTATCTGTCTATACGTCCGTCCGGCATCAAAACACACAGGGTAGGGTATTATCGAACTCACTTTTGTAGATAATTTTGCCCGCAGATTAAAACTGAGGCAAGTGTAACCTATATTTTACGCTAATTATTTGACCTTTACGAGCCTAAAGCCCAAGACCAGTAAATAATCTGTTAATTTAAGATATATTTTCAAGGTAAATTAAAGGCCTATACTACGTGCCATCTTAGTGGGACAGCTGCTCATACACAGAGCGTGTCTTCATACACCACCAGCTAAATGCTCATAATGGGCATGGGAATGAGAATAGGGATGGAGCTTGGTTGGAGTGAGTTGGCGATATGGGGACAATTCTTTGATAAAAGGGCACATCAATCCGCCGCACTACACATCTTCTTAAAACATCTAATACCGAATATTTGGTGTGTCCTTTGCATGTGTGTGTGTGTGTGTGTGTGTGTGTGTGTGTGTGTGTGATTTGGATTTTTAACGTAGCTTTAACAATTTTTCGGTCGTATCGTTACGATGTCTGCAGTGTGATAGTTTTCAGTGATGTCTAGCACTGGGGCATTACGCCGCAGACATGTATCATGATGTCCCACCCAGTCACATGATCCTGACACCAGGCCGACCAGTCCCAACACTAACCTCTTAATGCTGAGCGCCAAGCGAGGCAGCTGTTAGTACCATTTTTATAAGTCTTTGTTATGAAACTTCGACGTCCCGCATTTGAGGTGGACGCTCTAAACACTTGGTCACCGGAGCGGTCTGTGTCCTTTGAAAGGGCATTTAGTTCCGTTTTCTCCGACTCATATAGCCAATAATGCCCTTAAAGTGATGTTAAATACAATCTCACCAACCATCCGAGTATTTATTGCCAACGAAATTCTTTTAAAATTAACGACATAGGTTAGATTCATCCAATGTTTTTTTTTAATTTTTGTCATGTCTATATTTATACGGGTATCTATTTTTTTGCTGGCTCGGATTTCTTAAGATTCCGGGTTTGATTCCATGGCGGATATTATTCATCACACATTCAACTTGATGTCTTTCTCCGTTTCTTTCCATTTTCATACAAGGTACATGCGACACAATTGTCTTAGCGACAATAAATAAACTTTTCGGAGCGCTTTCTACTGTCAAATCCGACATTTCTGCAGCTCAAGCAAGTTCGTTGATAATTATATCAAGCTATTGTCGAGTTGATCAAAGTTCGTGAATGTTAGCTTAATTACATGACTCAGATCAGTAGCAAAATCGTGTGTAATTCATGGAACTAAACAATGAATGATATAAAACGAAATTAAAACCAGGGAGAATGTTTTTGATTATTTAGTGTTTGTTTTAAGAACCCGTTGCAGAACCTTACAATGATGAATACATTTCCGCTGAAGTGAAGGCTTAAAATATTGATGAATGCGTTAACCCAATAATAGTTTACATTTAAAAAAACAACATTTTCTTGTGGTAGATATACACAGCTTAAAACATTCGTGGTAACACATGCACGGCTTAATAACAGCTGTGGTAATAGAAACGTTACTTAATAACTGTTGCGGTAACAGATGCGCAACTTAATAGCAGCTATTACTGCTTTACGATATTCAGCAAATGCCACTGTTTGTTCGACGAGTAGATGCAGATGACACTTTAGTTACTATGATTTCATTTATTAAGGAAATTATATATTGTGAGTTGTAGCGAAACTATCGACACTCGATTAGCCGACATAGACCTACCAATTATCGAAATGTTTAATTTTTTATTGTATTACATATCTGTGGTTTCAGTTAAAGGAAAATATTGAATTTCCCCATTTATATTCGTCCTGAAAATGTGAAGTCGCCCCTCTCTCTCTCTCTCTCTCTCTCTCTCTCTCTCTCTCTTCGATTCGACGGTGTCTTAAGATTTATTGTATCATTTGGGATGTTCATAAATCACTCTAGAGACTGGACGGGAGCAGAAATCCAAAGCCAATAAAGTTTAAAACGATGGAAGATCATAAAGGAACGGGTCATAAGAGACAAGTCAAAACATCATACCAATGACCTATACAAAAAAAATGTTACTAGCAGCAGTCTCACTTAGCGCTCAGTATTAAGAGATTAGTGTTAGGACTGGTCGCCCTGGTGTCATGATAATGTGACTGGGTGGGGCATGATGCCCCAGTGCTAGACATCACTATAAACTTGCACACTGCAGGCATCGTAGTTAAAAGACCGAAAAATTGTTAAAGCTACGTTAAAAATCTAAAACACACACACACACACACACACACACACACACACACACGTCACAACATGCTCATGTATCTGGCTGCATCTGTATGCATGCCGAAAAGAATGGCTTTTTCCATATTTTTTGTACTATACATTCTAGCCGTTACAGACCCTCCAGCAGAAATAAATAGTCAGCAAGGCATGAAACTAAAATGGCATGTCAAACGTTGTAAATTTCAATTAAATCAAGGAATGTGCTATATTATTTATGCATACTGCATAACTTTCAAATCGTATTCGATATTTAATATTTGTTTGCGATCATTATCTTTTATCTGCCACATTTTGCATTCGTGTCCAATGTTTCTCATGCATATTCCATAAATTCCATTCATAATCGATATTTTATTGTCATATTCAGTATTTACCATTTATTTGTAATATTTATCGTTTAGTATTCTATAATTATCTTTTCTCTGCAATAGCTTTTATCCACATTAAATGTGCTTTATTTATTTACAATAATTTATATTCATATTCAGTAGTTTGCATTCATATCTAACATTCCATTTCAATATTACATTTTTCTAATAATCGGTAATATAACTAATCTGATGTCATCTTTCGTGATAACGGTATTTGTTGGTTGGTGATATAAATGAAAATGACCGTTTCCAGAAGCCATGTGGTGAGACTAAATGCATCCTAATGGCTAAGGCATCCTATGGAAACTGCGTGTTTTATCCGGTTTGTTATTGTATCGGTTTTATTCCAGTAGTCTGTTAAATTTACTATACTGTACTGGAGATCCAATACCTCTAGTATGCCAGTGCTAGAATTTGTTTAGGGTGGAAAGATACGGGCAGTCTTTACCAGTGGGTCATTTTTTAGTCATAATATCATGAGGCCGGTCAAATATTTGACCCACGGACTTTTGGGAACAGAATAATACATGCACAAGCTGCCTCACTTTTAGTCATTATGCCTGTACTCGATAGAAGTAAATCTTATATTTATAATGCCGCCTGGGGGCCCCGAGTGGCCGAGTGGTCTAAAGCGCTGATCGTTACGGATCACTGCCATCTCACCTCTGTCTGCGTGAGTTCGAGTCCAGGCTCGGCTAACGTGGGTACGTGAGAAAGCCTGTCAGTAGCTTCTCGTGGGTCGGTGGTTCTTCCCGGGATTTTCCAGGGTTCTTCCTCCACCATTAATACTGGCCGCCATGTATAGCCTATCTTGTGCTGAAAAATGGCGTTAAACCCTATAACAACAACAACAACAACAATAATGCCGCCTGGTCAGTGTTATTGACTACTCTAAAAATGCAGCCGCTTCATAAATCGTGCCAGTAATGTAACTTGAAGTGAGCGTCGATTAATTAAAATAGACCCTAATTATAAAGACAAAGCAAATTAATAAATGAACTTCTTTAAATATAATTGTTTTGTTCTGTTTTAAATTAATTACGGTAAATATATAACCAAAAAGCAGCATCTATTACGGTAGTTCTGTAGCATACTCAAGTCAATCAGGACAGCCATGGCAACAAAAACATTATTTTCGGCTATGAGTAAAGGCTCTAGATCAAACACGTCCTTTCGAAACGATACGGCTATCCTCACACCCGGCCTTTGCCCTTATCTTAACC
>JAECUM010049718.1:0-37209 GCA_016617855.1 Megalonaias nervosa | reverse complement strand
GCCTGACTTGGTCTTAGGTAAGGGACCAACACAGTCTATCATTATTCTACTAAATGGTTCATCAAATGCAGGAATTGGTTGCAGATGAGCCTTAGGTATCTTCTGATTGAGTTTCCTACAATTTGACAAGTGTGACAAGATCTACAGTATTTACAAACATCTTTATTGAGTTTTGGCCAGTAAAAGTGATTCAAGACCTTGTGACAAGTCTTATAGATCCCTAAATGACCAGCCAAAGGAGTTTCATGGGCCAGACTAAGAATGTCCTGTGTATACGACTTAGGAACAACAATTTGATAGCTCACTGACCACTCGTCACTATTAGGTACCTCAGGTAGTCTCCATTTTCTTTTAAGGACCCAATTTTAAACAAAATAACAGACAACTACTTGTGTGGCTTCAGTTTTGCTAATCACCGTCCGAAACAAACAGGAGATCTCAGAATCTTGTTCATGTTCAACGACAATATGTCGTTTGTCACCCTGATTAGAATAAAAGAGAATGAGTATTAAAAGGAGGATCACTGATCAATATCTTTTAATTGATACATACCAGGAGTGGAAGTAACATCATCAAAAGCCTGACCAACAGTTGCTAGCTAAAAGAGTAATATCGGGATCAACATGATTCTCAAGGGCATGATTTGCCTTAAATCTAGTTCTTGCACACGCTGGGTAGAAATCAAGGATTGTTTCCCCCAAAAGACATACTTTCTGATCCAAAGAAGGCTTGTCAGTTACAAGTGGATTAACACAACCTTCTCTCTAGCTAGGTCATTGCCTAGCAATAAATTAATACTCTCAGAGGGCAACGCCGTCACTGTTCTGACTGTCATGGGTCCTGAAATTTAGTCTGATGACAAATTTACACATTGGAGGGGAACATCAAAAAATTTGATTCTAATCCTTGAATTAAAACACTTTCATTGGAAGAAGACTTCTCAGATAAAGGCAAAGTACTTGATAATAAAGGACTCTGAGAAGCTCATGTGTCCCTTAAAATTTGTATTGGGAGAGGATTGGCAGAATCACCCATGAGTGATATAGAACCTTTTGATATGAATGGTTCATAATTCTCCAAAATAAAATTAGACGTGGATTTGTTTGACCAAACAAATGTATTACTTTTAACACTGACCATAACCTTGATCTCTTTGAAGTGGTAACATTTGAAATATGTCTATATTAATTCAGCGTTTATTGTTTAATCCATAGCAATCAGAAAGAATGTGTCCTTTTTTCTTGCAATAGGTGCACATAGGAAGAGATAAGGATTTCTGATCAGTCGTATCAGAAACCTCATTCCTAAAAGTTGTGTCAGATTGAGGTTTGGCAGTGCTGGTATGAGAATGAAATAGCTTTTTACCTATAAGCAACTGAATCGAAGACTTACTGATAAAGGCAATTTGTGAGTCAAGGAATAATAGCTGAACGTGCAGCATTTTCTGCAGAAACATCAAAGCGGTTCGAATTTTATTTCTGACTCCTTTTCTCTAGCGAGTTCCCTTATTTAGGATAAGTAATAAGACTGTTTTTATGTTTATTGTTTTATTTTATTCTTTAAATTTCTTCACAGCACAACTTAATCAGATTAAGCAGTACACTATGGCCAAAGTGACATGCAGGAATATGAACAACCCGGAGGTTACTCACAATGTCTTCTTGCAACCATCCGATATGTAAGTCATACATAGCAGATATTTATTTGTGCATATCTTTAAATTGTAACCGTGCCAAATTATTGTTTTGGAGAATAATTATCTTCCTGGTTTGTTTGTGCGTCACGTACTTGTAACATGACAAGCAAATTTATGGAAAGTAACTACTCGCTGTACTGTAACCATGAAAACTAATTGCATTTTTCATCACGAGTAATCAAAGATAGCCTTTTTCCCTATGCATAACGTTTATCATCTTATTCCATGTATAAGTTACTTTCATAAGTTCCTTATGTCATTTTCATCAAACAATTAGAATAAATTATACATCATTTTCAATTATCATTGACAAAATGTTCGTCTTCTTCCTGTTATTATTATTATTATTATTATTATTATTATTATTATTATTATTATTATTTTCAGAAATCCTTTGGTACCATGTGACTCGCTACCAGACTTGAATCTTATTTTCTGGAGACAATTTCCAAAACTTACAAACCCCTTTGTACCAGAGACTATGCTATTCACTGGACTAAAATATGGCAATTACTTTTGATTTTCTTAATTTTACTTTTCTGATGAATATGTTAGAAAGTGATATGACATTGTTTAGATTATATATTATATCAGAAACGATTTGTGAATGGGCAGAAGAGGGTAGCTGTAACATTCTTTAGTTATTGCTGTTTCATTTACTAGTTATGTAGCTGTATCAATCATTAGTTATGTAGCTATAACATTCATTAATTTTCAACCATTCGAACTCTTTATAAAATAGAATTCATTGACTCTACGATGTTTACAGAAATACAATTCATGCTGGCGCATAGGCTGTATTTGTAGATGTGCAGTACTACCTTAAATTTTTGATTTAGCATCTTGTGGATGTTTGTTTGTTTGTTTGGGATTTGCGAAGATGGTTTAATATACAAGAGCAGCAGGCAGGGTGAACAGACCTTTTGTCTGAGACCTTATTTTCACAAAATAAAGGTTCCTACGGGGGCTGAAAAAATAAGGTCAATAACGCTAAACCGAACCTTCTAACCGATATTATTTCCAAAACGGATAATAAATCGTTTGGGTTAGTTATTTTTGTTATTTTATTTTTGACTTTTTGTTTTTATTTTATAGTGCGTTTAGTTTACTCGCCGGGTCATTCAATTTTTTGTCGTTCACCCTGCCTGCTGCTATAAATTAAACATCCAGTATAAATAATATTATCAATAATGAATATTGGAGAACCACATTCAGCTAAATTAGCTCGAGAGCGATTAGAGGCAATTAAAACATATTTACCTGTTCGTGATTCTGTCAAGCAACAATTACAATTACGTCGGGAATCTCATGTTGAATTTGAAGAGGATACAAACCAATTATTTAAACCCATTACAGAAACCACTAAAGGTCTTCTTCCTACGTTAGAGAAAACCGCTGAAGCAACTGGAAAAATAGCAGAAAGAACTAAAAAAAACAAAAAAGATTTTACGAGAACTTCCAGCTGAAATAGCTGCTGCTCAACCAATGCAAGAAATACCTGAAGCCGCTGAGGCATCAGCCCCTAAACAAAAGATTCGTGTAATAAGTAATACTGAACTAATAAATAAATTTGATGAAGATACTGTTAAAGTAATTAAGAACCTTAAAAACACACAACAATTAGCTGAGTTTGCCGTGGATGGTTTTAGTCAAAGAGATAAATTAATGAAACCTGAACACGCTAATGATATTAAAACTCGTGAACAATGGCAAAAATCATTATATCGTATACTTTATGATGTTGAAAAAGTTAAAAATAATGCTCGATTATATCAAGATTATGTTAATGAAATTGACAATTTATTCCAATCGAGAAAAGAAGAAGCAAAACAACTTGGAGAACAGAGAAAACAAAAGAAAGAAGAAAGAAAAAAAGCAAAACAGGAAGAAGCAGCAAGACCAAAACGAAAATATACAAAAAGAACACAAGCTCCTCCTCCAATAACATTGGAACTACCACCAGATTCTCAAACAACATTGGAACTACCACCACCATTACAACTGTCACCGAAGGAAGAAGCAAAAAGATGAGAAGCGGAAGAAGAAGCAGCTAGGGCGTTAGAAGTGCAGAGAGATAGGGAAGAGAGAGAAGTAAATAGGATAAGACAACAATTAGATAAAGAATGGACACAAATATCTAAACACCCATGTTTCAATCTACTTGGAAAAAAGTGGAATTGAGTAAATTAAGAAAAATTACTTTAATTCCAGATTCAGAAGAAGAAAAAAATTTAATTAAGGAAATGAGTGAATTCAATGAAAAATGGAAAAAAAAAATGAGAGATAGAGAGGAAGAAATAAAAAGACAATTAAAATCTATAGAGGAAAAAGAAGGAAAGGGTCTCTCTACTGGAGGTGATCTTATTCCATGTCCAAACAGCATTCTCTCCGATGTGATTTTACTCCATGTCCTAATAATGTCCTTGCTGATGTTGAACAACTAGAAATCCTCATCGGGGGAAAACGAGCTGGTAATAATTCTCCAGAAATAATTAATGAAGCAGCTGATATCTGTAGACGGTTATTTACAGGCGGTATCATGGACGTTGACGTTTATCAGTCTCTTATTAATGAAATTGACGATGACTACTACAGTGACTGAGTACGTAGTTAAATACAATTACTATAATAAAATGATCGTACATAGTACTCAACGTGGACCAACCATGGTCAGGGTAATAAACTCACGATTACCAGTGTACAAAACAACCTACGGAGATGGACTAGGTGATGTTGTTCAAGGTCTATTTAGAAGAATAGCCCCAAAAGCAATACCGATTGCAAAGCAACTGGGAATGAAAGCTATTGATGTTGCACGTGAAAAAGGTATTGGTGCTGTGGGTAATCTCGCTAGTAAAGCATTTTCAGCGATCAAAGATAGACTAGCACGATTAATACGACGAAAACCTCAACCAGTAAAATTACCTAGCACTGAAGTAATGCCTGCAAATATTAGTAAAAAAATAAATCAAGCTGCGAATCAAAAACTAGCAGAGTTGGCTGATGTACCAATGTCAGAAAAAGAAAAAAATATAACCGCTAGTCTGATAGCAGGAAGTGGTCTTCGTGTTAGACGATAGTAAATATAATAAATATGTTCAAGCGCATATTTGATCCAGCATTTGACATGAACGCACCAGTACTCAAGGATGAGTCTGTGCGTGATTATCGATATTATTCTTATGACGCTCGAATTCCAGATCAGCGTGGGAGGATTGAACTACAGGTTCAGGATACAAGTAGGTATTTCTTACCCGCTGAGGCGTTTATTGAGGTTGAAGGTAGACTTTTAAAAGCAGATAATACAGATTATGGAATTGTTGATCGGGTTGGTTTTGTTAATAATGGCATTATGGTGTTATTTGACAATGCCACGTATATGATTGACGGAAAAAATATTGAATCAATCCAGAAAGACGTGTATGTTGCAACAATAATATTAGGTCTTGCTAGATACAGCGACGATTATTCAAGATCAGCTGGTCCATCAATGATGTTTGCAAAGGATGCAACTGATCAGCCTGATCATAGGAATGTAACACTAAATGCAGCTGGGGATACAGTTGTATCAATGAATGAAAATTTCAATTTGGGATTTGCGTCACGTCGAGCAATGCTTAACGAAAATGAAATATTTTCATGTGCGATTCCACTTTCACACATTTTTGGATTCTGTAGAAATGTCAGAAAGGTTATTTTTGGAGCCAAACATACGGTTGTACTTGTAAGAAAAGCCACGGACAATGATGCAATATGGCACCCCGCTGGTGTTGATGCTGCTGCAACTGCGGCACTTCATGGTAAAGTAGTATTAACCAAACTTTCATTATGGATGCCGGTGATCACTCCATCAATATCTGAAGAAGATCGTCTACTTTCTTTTATGAATCAAGGTGGTAAATCAGCGTTGTCATGGCTGACAATGACCACAGATGCTATCCAGAGTAATATTAATGGTTTATTTGCATGGCAGATAGCTTCTCAACAGGGCATTTCTGCACCACGGCATATATTTATTGCATTTCAAGATAATGCACGATTGAACAATCAATTACGTAATACAATGACATTCGACAATCTTAGTGTTTCTGAAGTATCGCTGAGGATAAACGGACATCAAGAACCATCCGAGGATATATTACTGAATTTCGAGCAAAATCATGTAGCACGTGCATATCATCGTCTAATGACGTGCATGGGCCGTGATCAAAATGTTGATACTGGTTTGCAAATATCACAAAGAGATTTTACAACATTATATCCGATTTATTACTTTTCGCTCGAACATTTAGATTTATACAGACAGTCAGTAGTTGATATACACTTTCGAGCTCGTGTGACACGACCAGTAGCTATTCCTGATTACAGAGCAATTGCTGTTATACTTAGCGATAAATCGATGTTACTTGAAGGTGCTGGTGGACGAATGCGAGTAGTTGATGCACCAGTCGAAAATATGTAACACGTAATTAGATCGCTCATAATATTATAATGTCATATAATCACGTTAATGTCAGTCTGACTCCTGGTCAGATTAAAAGGCTACAATCAGCATCAAAAGATAACTGTGGAATAAAAATATCGTTGAAAAAAGAGCAGATGAGCGGCTCAAATAAATTATCTCTTACAGAACGTCAGCTCAGGCATTTCAATGAAGCCAAAAATCAAATAAAGGTATAAAACTTAATCTTTCTGCGGGTGCCATTAAAGACATCGCTAAGACGGGTGGTATATTTCCACTTCTCGCAGCTATACCAGCATTAATAGCCGCTGCAGCCCCTGCTGTTGCAAAAGCAGCTGCATTAGGCGCTGTTGGAACCGCTGCTGGAATGGCATTAAAGAAAGCAACCGGACAGGGAATCATACAAGCAGAAAATTTAAAAAAAAAGATCACGGGAAAAACAACACGGAAGACGTCTAAGAGCACCAAACGCACCACAGCCGGGCCGTCTAAGATTATCAGGCCCAGCATACGGTCGCGGTCTAAGATTGCCAGGGACTCCATATTCATGGTACGGAAAAGGCCTAAGATTACCAGGGACAGTTTACTGATATCGCCTATGTCTAATTTTGATTTACTCGATGCTGCTAAAAAATTAAAAATAAAAAATTTTAGAGGAGTTTTTATGCGTGATCAATTGCCAAAACAACCAAACAATATTGAAACCGGTATTATTAATCTCGATGAAAGCTCTGGTCCAGGCACACACTGGGTTGGGTATGCAATTGATCCACGTGGAATTATTTATTTTGATTCATATGGATTAGCTCCACCAAAAGAATTCGTAAAGTATGTTAGCGGCTATCAAAGTATTCCAATCTGGTATTCAACGTTACCAACACAAACATTAACTGATCCACCAATATGTGGTCGAGAAGTACTTAACGTACTTGATGCTGTATCAAAATCAACAGAACCACCTCACAAAGTTGTGCATGAATATACTCCGTTGTCACATTTAAACAGACATTAGTAAATATAATGGTGGATATTTACGGAAGATCTTCTCGTGGTAAAGCTCAGCAGCAAGCTGATTTATCTAAATACGCAACTCTCGATCAGCTCAGAAATGAGATTGATGATTTATTAAACATAACCAGTGTTGATCAAAATGAAGTAGTTGTTTTTCAGGATAAGGAAGGATGATTAAAGACAAGTAATATACAACTGCCAGATGTACTCATACGAATTCCTAATGCGGTTGTTAATAATATCGTTACTTTTACTGATCAAGGTAAAATACAAGATTCCGGTACGTCAGTCAACGATTATATTAAGAAAGCTGGTGATTCATTCACGGATAACATTATTATGAATCAAAATAAAATTATAGACCTTGGAAACCCAGTCGCAGATACAGACGCTGCAACAAAGAAATATGTCGACGATCAAGAATCTAAGTACGTATTAGTCAACGGCGGTATAATGCGTGCATTTCTCGATATGAATAATAATGGTATTAATAATCTTAGAACACCAGTATCTGATTTTGATGCTGCGACGAAGAAATACGTCGATGATAAGGAAATTCCTCTACAAACAATCAATGACGAAATGACTACACTCAGTGCTACTTTTTCTAGACATGTAGAAACGTTCTTAAATTTTCGTAGAAACATAAACAAAATCATTAAAGATTTTTTTGGGGAACAACCAACCGTTGACATAAAACTAGCCGACGTTAACATGAAACTCAATGATATTGTTAGTGGAATACCTAATATTGTTAAAAAAACTAATCTGATTAAAATTCCACACGGACAAATTAAAAATATAGTATATACAGTAGCATCAGGATTAACAACATGGTCACAGCAAAATAACACTATCAAATATACCGCAGAGGTTACTGGTGTTTATAGACTGTCTATCTTCAGCTCTGCAAAATTTAAAATTTATACTACAACATTTCCGTGGCGTCATTCAACAGATGCCTTTTCTGCAGTTGTATCTATAGTGTTAAATAAAGATGCTGAAGAAATATTTTTACTGGAAGGAAATGATCAAACAATAACCGCAACGTCTTACTGGTGGTGTTTGGAATTTGTAGCTGAAACACCACAATTAATTACTTAACATCATTGTATAATGGATCAAAACCAAGGACCTCAGTCCTACATCGACGTTCAACGTCACAGATATAATCAAGTGTGTAAATGTCAGACTGATTTAAAAAATATAATCGACGATTATACAGTAAAAGTAAAAAAATATCGCAGACGTATGGTTGTTATTGATATAATTGTTTACTCAGTTTCCGCTATTGTTGCTGGGGCCGGATTATTATTATCAAGAATAACAATGACAGCGCCTGCAGTTGTAACAATCGTCGTTTCAACTTCAACGACTATCGCAGGCATTCTTAGTATTATAGCTAAGAAGATATCCGCATGTACAAATACTAAATTACATGAGTATATAATAAAATTACATACAGCAACAACAGCCTCTTCTAAATTATCCTCGTATCTTTCTGCGTATCTCAGCGATGGTAAAATATCTGATGAGGAGTTCGCAACGATAATGAAGACCTATGATGAATCATTCAGAATCGCTGACAAAGTCACTGACAATAACCAAGGCGAATTAAATAATAACAATAATAATAATGACTGACTCAAGAGAGCTACTTCAACAGATCGTCAAAAACTACGATGATCTCATTAAGTTCGACCAATCCTGAGTTTAGTGTCAATTTTCCAACATCAATTCCTGCAAAAGAAATAGCATTAGCACAATTGCGAGTTTATTATAGCTGGCCATATATTAGATCAAAACCATTTGGTGGACTACAGCCAAATAATTCGCTGGTATTTGCTAATAAGAATAAGCCTGATGGAACTCCTGATTGGCAAGTAGTTGCTATTCCAACGGGCAGTTATCAAATAGAACAGATTAATGATGAGTTCCAACGTAGAATTAAATCTATTACGGGAAAAGAATCAAAAATAGCAATTACTGTCTACGAACCAACATTATCAGCGGTGATTGAAATAAATTCCCCTGATTATTCTGTAGATATTTATCAAAGTTCGATTAGATCAGTATTAGGATGGCCTGAAGTTGAACCAGTTTATCAAGGACCACCAGAACCATAACAATCTGATTTCGTTATAGATGTTGAAAAATTTATAAAACTTCCAGAATATCGAAAAACTTATCCGTTCATTGAGATTCCGGATGCTTATCGTGGTTATAAAACTTATAATCATTTTATAGATTTCGTTCAGGGTAAAGGTACAACAAGAATAGCAACAATTAATGTTGAAGAAATTAACTCAAAATCAAAACCAATTAAATCTGAACATGTACGTGTACTGAATGATCTAAGAAATTTATTTTCCAGCATCAGCACTTCCTACAACGATGACTTAAAAAATCAAATAATTGAAGTAATACAACATTTGAATCAAGTTGCATCAGACTTAGAATATGTAAATAAGGCTATCGTTGACAGAGAAAAAACATTAAACGTACCGGCAGATAGATTTCTTAATACTTACATAGTTAATGAAGACGGTCCTATTCAGCGTGTAAGTTATAAACATTTATTTAAAACAGTATTTCTTAAATATTATGGAATTACAGAAGAACAGCTGCCAACGTTTGTAATTCCGGGATTTAACTCTGAAGAGCTAAATAAATCAGTTAATGATCTTATTGATGAACACTTTAAAAGAATATGTGATTCATGGAAAAAATTAATACCTACACCAACCATTCTTAAATATAATAATGATCCACATGGTGGAGGCTGCCATATCTCACCTGATATTGTTAATATAACATCAACGATCGCGGTCAATCTAGTATGTGACGTAATTGATGGCAGTTATCAAGTAGATCTTGAAAAATCCACTCAAGCTCAACAAGGGTATATATTATATGCATTTAGTCCTCAAGTACCGCCCGGGTGGTTAATTGTATCTGAGCCAATTAATCCAGTTTATCTACGTGTACATAATCCATTATTGTCAAGAATAAATTTCAAACTTACTGACCAGACAAGATACATTTTGGATTTAAGAGGGGAATCATTAAATATTAATCTGTATATACGCTCATAGAACGTATGAGTAAATAATCAGGGGGAAAAAAATAATCTGATTCTGAAATAATCTGATTTTCCTTAATCTGATGGGTAAATATATGAAATAGTTACAAATTTCCTGATCTGATGGGTAAATAGGTACTATTGTTAATGAAATGGTTACAAATTTCTCGATCTGATGGGTAAATAGGTACTATTCTTAATGAAATGGTCATACATTTCTCGATCTGATGGGTAAATAGGTAATATTCTTAATGAAATGGTCATAAATTTCTTTATCTGATGGGCAGTTTACTAAAATCTGAATAATAATCAATTCTTATGATTAAAGCAATTGTATATATAATGAAGCGAGATAACTCTGCTCTCTCTCTCTCTCTGCAGAGCAAATTAAACGATTATTTCCCTTACTACTACGTTCGATTTACAGACAACGAATATATCTTGTTTTTCGTTAATTATTTAGTGATTTATTTGTTTTCTGTAAGCAATTAATTGTTAGTAAAGCATCAATTTGTAACAGAGAGGGATATTGATGCATCTTAACCTTAAATTCACGTCGGTTTATATGCAAGTACGTAGAGTTATTTTTAGCTCTAACACATGTATTTTGACCTTAACGAACGATAACTCATACAGAAAATGTAATATGCGATCATTTTATGAATTATGTTTGAAAAATTGAAGTAAATTCACGTACAGTTCTACATTCTATTAGTAATACAAGTCCAGAGTAATCACATGTGAGACAGTGCAAATAGTTTTATATACTTAAATGTAACTATATATTGATAAGAGAGCGGTGGCCGAGGTGGTAAGGCGTTTAGACGTAGATCAAAGTTGTGCAGACTCTCGCGTGTTCGAGTCTCCAAAAATGCTAAAGATATATTATCTTGCATTTGGCGACGGATGCTATTAATTGGGGGAGCCCGGAGAATTTCCTCGAAATCCAACAGACAAAATACACTCTCCCACCATGTAAACACGTGGTGGGTGTACCTTTTGCACTCCCCGAGGTTTTGTATGGAGGGATAGTGTACAAAATCTGTTGGACGTAGACAAGATTCCCTCGTCATCACCATTGTATATATTCATATTCATACAATCATATGTTCATTAGGATAAGTTTATGTTTGTACTGTCTGCAAAAATCAAAATCAAAATCATCACCATTTGTATATATAATCATGACCATACAATCATATGTTCATTAGGATAAGTTTATATGTAACCTCTGATCCTGCTAAGATGTTGTTTGACAACTTAGGGGATCACATGGGGTTGAGTCTGTATAAATGTGTTTCGTCTAATTTCGAATATCCTCTGAGCTTTCTAAGATGTTGTTTGACAACTTAGGAGTTCACATGGGGATAAATTGTGTCTGTCTGTTTCGTCTTTCGAATTTCCTCTGATCCTGCTAGGATGTCATATGGCAACCTAGGGGGTCACATGGGGATAAATTGTGTCTGTCTGTTTCGTCTTTCGAATTTCCTCTGATCCTGCTAGGATGTCATATGGCAACCTAGGGGATCACATGGGGATTAATTCAAATGCCCCTGAACTTGCTAGCATGTCATATGGCAAGCTAGGAGTTCATATGGGGTTGTGTTGTGATTATATGTTTTGTAAATATTTTTTATTTTAAAGAAATATTTATATATATAATGAACCAAGAAAATATTAATGCTATTATTTCCGCTATTAAAAAATTAAAACATGACGGAATAAATCTCTCTGATAATCTCGATCCTGAGAAAATATTATGCGATTATGAAATATTAAAACAACGAAAATTTGAAAATAAATACACATTACCATCCAATTATAAATTCGTAAAATCAATTTATCAGTCTCTGTTAGAATCCTTGGCAATGGTAAATGACAAACAGGTAAAACTGTTTGCGCCTCTTGCACGTTCGATCGAAAATATCAGATCCGAACTATCTCGTAAATACGAAAGAAAAAAGATTGTGGACAATCGTTTAATGATTATGTTATTTGATTCTGTCAATGACACTGAGAGTGACACTGAGAGCAGCGACAGTGAAGGTACCCCTGGCAAAATTGATAGAGTCGAACTATATACAGTATAAAAAAAGAAATATTTATTTGTTAGGAAGACAGAGTTAGATATATTCAAATATTATCGACTGATCATATTTTATTGAATATGCAGATTTGTATGTTTTATTTGCAACATTTTGTACTGATTGTGGATGCATGCTAAAATATTTGGCAGCTGCGTTTATTGATGGAAAAGTTATTTCTTGGCCTGTTTCTGCATTTACGGATTTAATAGCTCTCTTTTTAAATACTTTACACCTTCCTGTATTTCCACGCGTGGAATTCTGACTCTGTGTAGTAGCTTGCAGGTTAGATAACCGATTATTTTTGGGATCTCCATCAATGTGATCAACTACAAGTCCATTTTTAACGACTCCAAAATAACACTCGTAGATGAATTTATGAGATAGATGGTGTTTATCTGCACTGGTATTGAATTTAAAATAACCAAATTTATTAATACTACCGACTGTTTTTTTCAATCTGCAGTTTCTGATTACACCATCTCGGGATGCTTCGTAATTTGTATGTACTGGATGTTTAACAAATTCGTGTTTATTACGAAATGCTTCTTCTTTTAATTTTCTTATAAAGTTTTTGTCGATATCATCATCATGGGTCTGATTTGTTTGATTCATTATATATAAATTACATTTGTTTAAATCATTATTTGTCTGATTCATTTTATATAATAATATTATTTGTTTAAATCATTGTTTTGAAATCTGGTCAGATAATCTTCTACGGTTTTTATAGGAGATTTACCTGACGATGTATTATTTTTTTTTGTCATAATATCGTTTTAATTCTCTATATTTTTTACCGCCGCATTTTACACATAACTGAGTTTTTCCTCTGACTCCAACACCACATTGCACACACGGTTTTGGTCCCAGACTCCCATTTTTAACGCTTTGCATATGGTAGTAGCAGAATTCATTCACGCATGCTTTGTTACAAGGAGAAGTATATCCAATTTTGAGCCAAGCACATTTATTCTTTGTTTCAATCATTATATATATACTAAAATTCAGTTTAAATATTTGTCTTAATTATAATGGATAATGAATTATCGGCAATTGAATCTAAAAGAGCCAGATTTGATCTAGATAGATTGTCAGAATATAAATCTAGTATTTCTATGCAGGATCTGGCATTAACGGATGTGGAAATAACCGAACGTATTCGTGAAGCAAAAAGGGAATTTCGTAATAGTGGTGCTGCTCATGTTTGGTCAACATTCAGAGTCGGAAATGTTACTAATATGATGAATGACAAACGAGGAAAAGCAATTATTAACACCTTGATGATCAAAAATATTTTAATTTAATAAAATTTATTGTAAATACAGAAGAAGATACTTGGATTATTCGTGATAAGCGTGATCCAGTCCGCATACAGTCAGGAAATAATATTGTTCTTTTGAGTAATAAATCTAAACCCGGAATACTAACCGGTGTTGACAAATTGTATTATGAACGTAAATATCCCGTTACTGCGGTTGTATATGCAATATATCCGCTGAATAATAAACCTGACGTTGGGGATCTCAAACCGATGAGACTGTCAGAGTCAAGAATAAACTGTAGCTGAACGAGTTACAGAACATTTCATAAACGCGATACGTGGTAATGGTTTAACAGATTTACGACGTAAAAAAATAAATACGTGGGCAGAATCAGCTAAAGATACTGGAGCATCTATCAGCGACGTTGATAAACTAGGAAAGCTATTAAAATTTCCAATAACAGTGAAGACGTTAACCGGAGAGATTTTATATAAATCGAAATATGAATCAAGAGGAGCTCCGATAGATATTATTGATCATAATGCACATGCATGGACCTCAGCAGTAACAATATTTTCACGAGACAGAACGGTTAAATTTTATGATGGTCATATATTTGATTTTATCAAAAATATCTGTAAAAGTGACCCTGTATCTGTTTGGTTATTTCAAAGTTCAGAATATGATTATTACGATCAGTTTGTACGGCCTAATGGTGATATTTACCGTACAGAATCTCTTAATGTAGAAATGGAACATCTTGCGCTGAAATATACTTCAGACGATGTCAAAGTTAAACAATTATTAAATAATTGTTTTACAGTTCCATCTGTAGCGGCTCATTTTGCTCAGGAGAAAAATTTATGGAAACCAACACGATCGGAATTTCTTGAATATATCCATAAAAACTGCGTAGAATATGGACACAGAGGATTGTGGAATACTAAATATAAGTATAATGACGTTATATCTGTTGATATGGTAACGTGTTATCCTGAGAGTTTCCTTGGATACGGTGAATGTTCTGAATACTTTAAGAGATTTTCACATCCATCACACGAGATGACCAGAATTGCGATAAACGGACCATTACCAGATTTTGACTTAACCGGATTTGCTCATGCAGAATCATTTGAGTTTGCAGAAAATCTCCATCTGATTACTTATGCTTGGTTTGGAAGACATTTTTCAGAAAAATGTTGGGTTCCAATAGTACTATTGCGATATATGCTTGATGCTGGAATTTTAATATCGTTGAGGGTAAATGAAGCAATTATATCGTATAGTCCACAGAAGCAAGTTTGGTTACCAGAACCGGATAGATTTAATATCGATGATGCCAGGAAAGAATTTCCTGATCTTAATGAAGATGACCGTAAATGCAGGGACGAGCATGATGAAAAACTTGCAAAAGATCTCGGTAGAAAGATAATTGGTAAATTTACTCAAGGAGGAGCATATGATCATAAACGACACTTTACAAGATTAATTATGGACGATGCTGAACTCGATTTTATAATCGCTGATACAACGGAAAAAAATACATTTATAAGCCGATCTAATGCTTATTTATCAGACGGAACCAAACTAGGTACAATTGTAAGCTATCTTGATGGTGACTCACCGCAATTTAATCATTTAAGATCATCAATGTTGGCATATGTTTCGATAAATCTACTGTCTATGATAAATAGATTTCCTCGTTACGCTGTCAGAGTCGCCACGGTTTCGTTTTACATAAATAAAAAATATACAGATTTATTAAAACCGCTACTTGGTAATGGTGAATGGGGATCATGGAGAATAAAACAAGAAAATATACTTAGTTATTCTGAATCTGCCGACGTTGAAATTAAGGAAATATATTACAAAAATAATAATCAAGCATCAAAGTCATCAGCACCATCTGTATATGATCCTGTGGCTAGACATAAGACTGTTTATCTTAACGGATGCGGTGGTTCAGGTAAAACAACGCGTGTGATTAAATTATTCATGAATAATAATTCAGATATAATTGTTTTGACACCAACACATAAATTAGCCAGAGAAATAAAAGAACGAGGAGTAAAATCATGTACATATCATAGTTTCTTCAGATGGTGTGGAAACACATGGACTCCTGAACGAATGGGTGAGAAATATATACCTAAATATATTATATGGGACGAGGTAGACACGGTGTCGTTAGAAATATTAAAAACATTTCTTGATTGGTTATTAACAAAGAATACTGCTGTAATAATGTGTGGTGATCCTGGTCAACCACCACCCTTTGTTGTTCAGTCTCCACATGAATGGCTGAAGAATAACGTAAATTATTATGAAGAAATAAATGATGACCATAGAGCTATTGATGAACCGCTGAAGGAGTTTAAAAGGTTAATCAGACTACAGCCAGATCAAATACAATGTGAAATAATGCGTAAAGTAATTCCAGAGACTACAATGAATGATTTTCTGAGTTTATGGAATCCCATTGATTTAATAGTTGCAAGTAGAAAGATAGTTCGTGATGAACTACAGGAGAAATTATTTCTGTTACATAAAGACAAGTTTTCAGATCTACCTGTACCATTATGTTATCGCCCAGCAGATACTCGACGACAGAATATTGATGTTGAAATTCCTGGTGGTGGAATACAGAATCTTGTCTTGAATGATATTATTTTAGTCGATATTAATGTTGTTGAAAATGCGCTGAGTATGAATAAATCACCGTGGACGTTAGGATACGCTATAACGATTCACTCGTCACAGGGGTTAACTATTTCTGATACAAATATCTGGATTATAGATGATCGGATCGAATGGTCAAATTTAGTCTATCTCGCAGTTTCTCGAGTCAGAAGAATATATCAACTACATAGGGTTATTATGAATTTTACAGAAAATAATAATCAAACTGTTAGTAATGACGTAATAAGAAAAAACTATCTGGTTATAAGCAATGTGACAAAAAAATAATCGTGACTTTGATATTGATACTGAATTTATTATAACACTAAAACAACGACAGAATAATCATTGTGCAAGCTGTAACTGTAGTATGTTATGGCAATATTCGAATAATAATCCAAGACAATTTACCGTAGACAGAATTAATAGTGATTTTGGTCATACACGTAATAATGTCATATTGACATGTCTTGAATGCAATCGACGTAGAGGTTCTGGTTATTTAATTGTATGTGGTGGTAATTGTGTGTCTTTAGGAATTACTTGTAATTGTTCACGTAGAAATCCACGTTGAGGAGCTGTAGAATCCAGTCTGTAGATTGGAGGTCTACCAGTGGATCTTACCACGCTAGAAATTGTATGTGTAGTCACGCTCCAGATAGGATCAGTTGCTCTTTTTTTACCACCTTCAAGTTCACCAGGTTCATATAAATATCTTACAGTTACATTACCTAATACTGGTTGAGAGAAAGATTCACGGCGTTGTATTTGTATATATTATTTTGTAATCGCATTAGAAGGTTTCATGGAAGTTGAACGAGTAATTTCATTATTTAACGCAGCTATCACACTTGGTAACCTTGCAACCCATTCACGAGATCTCTCACCGGACTTAAAGTCAGTAGATATTTCCTTTGCGTATTGATATCCAAATAACCGCTCAGCAAGTGTTCGATTAAATCGTTCAACGATTGCCTGATCACGATGAATTTCAGTGTGTCCTCGTCTGATTTTAACGTTATGTTTCTTCATTAACGATAATACTGCACCAAGAAATTCTTTGCCAGGATCAACCTGTAATAATTGTGGTCATCGTAGACCACCACGTTGATAAATTCGCTCAAACGCAGATGCAACTTCAGATGCTGTTTTTGTTGATAATGGTTCAGCTTCTTTATATCTACTTGCAACATCAACGACAGTTAATGCGTATTTTGTATGTGCGTGATTGACGTCTACCAATTTTAATGGTGTCATGTGGTAAAAATAAAATATCTGCTTGATGAACTTCATTAGGGACGCTGACATCAAAATGTGCGTACTGAATTTTTTAGGTGGTGGTAGATAAATTTACCATATTGCCTGTCGTGCTAACCACGCTGCAGCAACAGAACGTGGAACTTTTGCTGCTTCAGATAATTTAGTAATCGCTGATCTGCCTCTCCAATATCCTCTTGGGCTATAATAAACAGACTCCATTATAATAGTTATATAATTAATTACCAGCCCCTAACATTATTTTACCTTTCATGGCAGTTTTTACTAGAAAACTAGCGAGTTTTTCTCTAACAGATTTATTAGGTATAGAATTTAACGCATGAATTAATTTTACATCTGCTAGATGCCGTTGTTGTAAATCTTTACTTTTATACGCAACGTCATGAACATGACACGCTTGATCAATCTTATTTATTGGATACTCTCCTGATCTTGGTTGATCTTGATCATCAAGTCGGATATCAAGTCGAGTTCCAGGACCACAATAATTATATCCAGGAATATGTTTCTCACCGGGGTATTTAGCCCATGGAGTTCCTGGTAATTTCCACAATGAAGCAGCAATATCTCCACCTGTCTTTGTTCCTGACTTAGTCATGGAGACAAATTTGTATTTCTTCGTGCCACATTTAACGCATTTGCCTGTCAGAGCACGTCGTTTATTCTTCGTTGTTATCGTTGTTAATTCAGCAGTGGGTGTAGATGCTCTACATCGAACACAATATAGACTCATATTATTAATAATATGGATGTAATTGATTTTTCAGCGACACGAAAACAGGAACCAGTAAAACATCATCCAGCATTACCAAATTCTATCAGAATGATTATAATAGGTCCATCTGGATCAGGTAAAACACAACTATTATTAAATTTAATAATGAGATGGTTGAGATGTAGTAAACTGTATTTAGTAGCACCAACTGCAGATGATCAACAATGCTACGATGTACTCAGGGATCTTAATGAGAAAGCGAAATCAATTAATGAAGAAGGTGAAGATAATGATATTATTGATTTTATAACAGATATTAATGAAGCACCGTCCATAGATGACCTAGATAAATTTATTAATAATTTAGTAGTATATGACGACGTGATGATGGATAAACAAACAAAATCAAGCTACGATATTTTCCAAAGGTAGACACAAAAATACAGACGTTATATACGTTACTCAACGATACGTACATATACCGAAGGTGATCAGAGACAACTGCAATATTTTAGTTGTATTTAACGGAATAGCTAAGTACACACAGAAATATATCTATTACAACTGGTGTTCAGGAGATATGGACCCGATCAAGTTCAAAAACTTCTTTTCCCAAGCACAAGCTACTCCATTTGGATTTATAACGATAAATCTACACGACCCAAGATCCAGATATCGTATAGGTTTAGATAAAATCTTTGGTTGATTTATAGCAGCAGGCAGGGTGAACGACAAAAAATTGAACGACCCGGCGAGTAAACTAAACGCACTATAAAATAAAAACAAAAAGTCAAAAATAAAATAACAAAAATAACTAACCCAAACGATTTATTATCCGTTTTGGAAATAATATCGGTTAGAAGGTTCGGTTTAGCGTCATTGACCTTATTTTTTCAGCCCCCGTAGGAACCTTTATTTTGTGAAAATAAGGTCTCAGACAAAAAGTCTGTTCACCCTGCCTGCTGCTACAAGTAAAGATGGGTAGGTCGAAGTTTCAAGATAGATTCAAGCTGACAATTTGTGATGGGGAAAACATGCAGATAACGGCTTCAACTAAAGTGTCCAGACAGACTATTTTTGTTATTGCGTTGTTACATGCAAAAAGAGTCTTCATCTAAGCCCCCATACCGAGGATTAATTCTATTATGTTGTTGCAACGTTATCCAATTATCCTTGCAGCACTTAGTTTTAATGATGCAACGGTAATTTGTTGCGTTGTAACAATAAAATTTACCAGTTGCAACAGTGTGTTTAACAATGGTGTCCTTGCAGCGGTATTTATATTTCATATCAATACGACGGTATTTTTTGTTCTTGCACCTTTTTCTACTATTGCAGCAGTAATATGAGGAACGTTATACTGGTAATTTGTATCGTCCAAAGAAAAATGATATTTGTATTGGCAATGCTACGGTTGTCATAGTAATATTTATCATCACTAAAATTACGGTCGCAGTGATACAATATACTTATTTCTTCTGTATATAAATCCCGTTGCAATTACACCAGCGTTTAATATACCGTTGCAATTATACCAGCGTTTAATATACTGTTGCGATATTTAGGTTATTATTGCACGGTAAAAAAAAAAAAAAAAAAATTGACCGTTGCACTGAGCAAATTTATCGTTGCAACAATAATTAGATAAGCTTCAACGGTATAGGTAGTTTTGACCCTTTTTGAAAACCGCACATTCAACCATAACCATCCATACGAAGTGTTGTTCGGCTACAACCGCAACAGTTCCCAGTCTTAAGTTGGGGGCATTGACATTAATAAGGAATTCAGTTATTCTTAAGATATAATTTAGATTTCACAAGCATGTCTAATTTTATAGTAAATGTTTAATTTGCATTATTTTATTTATTTATTTATTTATTTATTTATTTATTTATTTATTCAGTAATTGTTGCATGCTCTGAACCCTTTAAAAATAGAAAACATAATATGTTGCCATGTCATAAATTATGAAAAAGTTCCTGTAATAAATGGTGCGTGATTAAAATGTTGGGTCATTTGTGTATCTTTAAGGTGTTATAACTTTCCTCGTTATTGTTATGTAACTTTTCTCATTCATATTATGAAATTGTTCCCTTTCATCTTATCGTGACAGGTATATAAAAGCACAAACACTTTCTGCAAGGGTATGAAAATGACAACAAAATGAATTAGACTTCCATATTTATTTTTAAAAAGAAAGAGAAAGTTTAAAACTAAATTAAAATATTGAAAATGTAAGTAAAATCAATGAGCGAAGAAACATTCATCAATTGAAAATATTTTCGTACTAAGCTTTATGATTCTATAGGTAGATATATATTTTAGTAAACAATGTTAGAATGTTCAAAATTTTGCTAATAAAAATCCTGTTTATTGTTTTACTATTTAAATGTTTGTTTTAATTTCAAAAGTAGCAAAGAAATTTCACGTCCTTGTAATTTTACATCTAAGCCAAATATTAAAAATACATTTCTGACTCAATTTGTTAACTCCTATTTAGGTCTATAAGATTACAAATTTTAATGAACATCTGTCAATGGGTTTTAAAATATGATGTTCAACCTGATTTTGAGTTTTAAATTTGTTTAAAAATTTTGATATAAAAAAAGTCTCTTTAAAACAGTTCACACTGATATTTTCATACAACACATGCATTGAGTTTGCCTAGATGTACATAACTGAGTATGTTACCTCCAATGGAGAATGTTATGAATAAAGATATGCAATAACAAGGTCCACAGTTAGTTATCTTTTTAACTTTATTCACACGGACGTCTTTACATTTGACAAGAACTAAATGTCTGGGTGATGAAAGTCTGCTGGTTAAACGCAGTCATCAACTTTTGACATGTCATCACTCAGTCATCAATTTTTGACATGTCATCACGCTGTCATCAACTTTTGACATGTCATCACGAAGTCATCTATTTTTGACATTTCATTACATAAACAAATCTTTTTATTAATGTGAGCCTTTGATCGGACGGTCCACGTAACAAACAGTACTATTAACTTTTATAGGTGTAAATCAGGGTCATGTTCTATCTTTTTGAGGTTTAATGGTTTCAGTGGATCTTCTAAACACAACAATTCAATTTGATTGGACATTGTGGGGTGGGGGTGAGTGGGACAAATGCAAGAAACAACGAAGCTGACTTCGCAAGTCAACGTGCTGTTGAATCCTCAGTTGTACTTAGTGCAACTTTATATTTATTCAGCTGTTTTGGGCAGTTATGGGAACTGAAAACTAATTATACTAAAACAGACGTTATGGATTGGTGCTAAATGAGACGGTGGGGAGGAGTCTAGCATGAAACAGATGTCATGGATTGGTGCTTAAAGGGACGGTGGGGTAGAGCCAAGCATAAAAACAGACTTTATGGATTGGTGCTGAAAGGGACGATGGGGTGGAGCTAAGCATACGACACGTTATGGATTGGTGCTAAAAGAAACGGTGTGAAGGAGCTAAGCACTACGAAAACATTGCAGCGGAATCATGATAGTATTTCACAATCACTGACACTTCACATCATTTAATTGACGAGAATTAAGTGATGCGTAAGATTAATTCAAAGTCTGTATCAGAGATTCATTCAACATTAACTTACATCTACACATAAACGTTTCATTTAGTGCGTTCACTAAATCCAACCCAACACCTTGTCATCCTCTTTGAGTTCTCAAGCCGTTTGCATTACCCATTTTCAGTCAATTTCCTCACTGAGTCTGCACAATATAGACCTAGGAATTTGCAGTCAACGCTTTTTGCAATTGTGTAATATTAAAAGATTAAATATTAAAATTAAAAAAGTAGGCTTTGATTGATTTTTAAAAAGGTGACTGGAATATGGTAAAGGAATACACGTTCTCTAACAGAGCTAGCTCATTTATGGCAAGGAATCTTTATACTGTTTCTAATTCTGTAAAATCGCGTACAATTTGCAATGATAGTTTCTTGGAGTTGCTTGACTTATAATATAGCTTCAAATGAGGACCCCCCCCTTTGATTAGTATCATTTGCATGTTAACAATATTGTTGATAATAAAGAACATAATGTCAATGAAGACGGAGTTTTCCCTTTAGAAAATTCGTCTCTAATTCTGTTACTGTAGTCGAAGCAGTAATGATGGCAAAAGCTGCACATTTATGGTTTGAAAGAGTCGAAAGTACAAACCCATTACAATATTACAATGGTAAATTATTAAACAATATAAATCCATTTAATTATCTAAGTGTTCAGGGGAATAATGCAATTTTTAATAATAATACAATTTTTAATATAAATTATTTAAAAACAATGTATCACCTGTAAGGGAAAATGTAAACATTTTGATAATCTTTTTGGATCTATGCTTAATCATGAATCAGAGATACGCGGTTTCCATCCATGCAATGATATTGAAAAAGAGTAAAGCAGTTTTTAAGACGATCTATTAGGAGTATACTAACCAACTAATTTGGATGTTCTTTGAGGTGGATATGAAATATTGGAATATACTACCTGTGATATATATATATATATATATATATATATATATATATATATATATATATATATATATATATATATATATATATATATATATATATATATATATATATATAATCTTGTTCAAATTTCGTGTTTGAATATTGGCAAATAGTTTGCTTTTTTACAACGTATCCTATGCTAAAAAAACATGATGAAAACAGTAAATCTTGTAAAGGGGAAAACGGGGCGTTTATAGAGTTAAATCTCTTCGGTAAACAAGGGTTTTCTTAGCTATGGAACAATTATTTGTTATTGTGCTTACAGTCAATGAAGTAGGATATGTAGGTTTTTTTAATCAGTATAAGCAAAGATTTATATCCTTGAGAGGTGATCAAACATGGTAGCGTATTATTCCTTGCATAAAGCTTTATACCTCTGAGAGGTCATCAAACACGTAATCGTATTATTCTTGAGAGAGAGAGAGAGAGAGAGAGAGAGAGAGAGAGAGAGAGCTATTTTACTTTATACACTACCTCTTTTATACCAACTGCTTGTTTCAAATGACAAAAGTTATTATTGATGTGTTGAATAGGTGCCTAGTCTACAATATACACAAATCAGCTGTAATTTGTTGAATATTTTGATTTTTCGGTAGCTTTCCAAATTGCACTTTTATTTCTATTTCTTTAAGGTGTGTTCGGTATTGGTGAAGTAGTTTTAGACGTACATTACTAGAAAATCAGTAGCTTCCAGTTTCATTATAGGGAAAACGAAAGAAATCAAATATCACAGTTCCCACAACAGCGTATAATTCACATAGTTTCCAAAAAAGTAGAAGATGACCATTTGACCTGCCCACAAAGCTATGAATCATGACAGACTTTGCTAGAGTCTGCCAAGGTAAGTAATAATGCCCATATTCTACACATTACTCAACCTATGAGAGATAGCGTGATCCCTCAAATTTTCTGCAACAGGAAATGTAGGAGTCTGTCTGACTTTAAAGAGGGACGTAGAGACAAACAAAAGCCGCTGGACGTATCAGTCACGTGACTCGAATCGTGTGGCTCTACCATTAATATGCCAAACAGAAGAAACTAGATCAAAGTCAAGGGTGTATAGCAAAGAGTGCATATTTTGTGATAAAGTCAAATGTCACAGGAGACATTAAAATGTGAAACATTAACAAGGCCACACACGTAAGAGCTGATGAAAGACTACGCAAGTGTGCCTTTCCAATACTGACCAACCAACACAACAACAAAATCATAAAACGGCTAATACCCGGGAAAACATTGGTATCAAGTAACTTTACAAGGCTTTCATCAAGTATTGTAAGCCTCTTCTATCCCCACTGTCACATACCCGAAACAAGTGAGCATGTGATCAACGACTGACCACATTATACAGTACAAAGAAAAATATTCCAAGCAAAACAGACAAAAATTAAAGCCCCAATTACCTATCCTGAGTTCCTTGAATCAGATAATAAGAACATTGACAAGACATATCAAAACATCCTGGTCTTTATTTTAGAGATAGGAACAATAGGAAAAATATAGTCCCTTACTCAAAACTAAAATTTCTTTTTCCATTTAATTAAGACACAAACCAATACTCATATGTAAGAGCCAAACCCCAAAAGTCTATATTTCAAATCACTACGCACTAATAAATTTTATACCATTAGAGCCAATACTTGCCGGTCATAGCGGAGCGTGAGGGGTCAAGTCTAATGGAGAAGGGATAGACGGTAATCCCATTAGGGGATGGTGTCACCCCGGCGTGCAGTAATATCTCCCGGAGAGGCGATCTCCCCCTCCCCTTGGATCACACTAATATGAATGACTCTCAACATTCCTTATGATAATATTCCTTTTATTTACCCAGCCACTACTAAGAAGTTAGGGAAGAAATAATGAATAAATAACCAATCTACTTTCTCACTCCACCCCTAAATAGACTAAAACATTGTTAAACCATATTATTTTCAAATTTTACATCTCTGTTTAACCATTTTCATTAATTACTTGTATTGGTGAAAGGCCCAAATAAAGTTGACTGAAACAACTTTCACCCCAAAAATTATGATCTATACAAGATGGTCATAAGCCCAGACCATTGGGTCCAGCTGCACAATGCGGCAATAGATTGATCCAAGATAAATAAATTAACCACTTGAATTAAAACTTAGATCTGCTCTCAATATATTAGAACAATAACAAAAGTAAATTACTACAGGGTTCTGCATAACTGACCTCAAAATTACAAATGATAAAGTGGTATAAGTTAAACCATCATGTCCATCCGCACTAGGCGGTAAATCTTTAAGCATATATTAGACTAAGTTAACGCACCTATATGCTCTCAAGATTAAAACTTCTCACATATATTAGATGATACAGAGTGGTTAAAAACCCATAACTATCAGGCCCTATTACACAAAACGTACTTATATTAGACACAAAGTGGTTAAAAGCCTATAACCAACAGCCCCAATTACACAAGGCGATAAGGATTGTACCTATCCAGTATTTAATAACCAAAAAGGTGCGTATTCAACTATAAATTATGAGCACGAGCCGATACAATGTCAACTCTTTCTCAACTACCAAAAGCACATATATGTTATTCTAAAATTAGTGGAAAACGACACCATTTGAAAGCCAATCAGAAACATCTCAGCCGTTGATGGGCCGATCCCTCCTTGGCCACGACCAGACATTCATAAGGATGAGTGTGTAGCTCAATTTACTCGTCCAACAAAACAAAAACCCCGAAGGGTATGATAATAAGCACGGGACCGGAATTTTTGTGAGTGTGGCACCATTCCCACCTGACAATAGTTAAAGAGCACGACTTGCATGGAGTACGGTGTCGGGTGGAAGAACTTAACTTGCTTACCGCTCGACGAGAAATTAAATAGCTAACTTTGTTGGCATTAAATCGATGTACATGGCAGAAATGCAGCGCACGTATCTAATTTAAGAGCGAACTAACGAATTTTGGCTTAGTCGCAGCGAAGAGAGTATAGAATGAATCAATCAACAGAGCTAGCGATGGAAATGATACCGGCCTAAGTACTGGGAGAATTGAAGGTCCTGGACTGACAATAACCTCAGGATGGAGTTTACGTGCTCAAGAAAAGAGAACTACACTTCTTGTAATTTGAGAAAGGAATAATAACCATAATAGCCAAAATAGGTTTCCCAGAGACCATGGAGAGGGCACGAACAGGCAAAGAGGGAGCAAACAACACACATTCATCCGCCGAGTGCCCAACCCAGAGGGCGCCAATGTAAAAGTAGGGTACAACCTTCAGAACCAGCTCCACAACCAACCCATCCTTCAGCTACGAACAAAGAGACTAGGAAGCAACCTCCAACGCCCCCGCCCCCCCCCCCCGGCAAGTAACTACATCCACGAAATGGACGATACAAGGAAGAAAGGGAAAGAAGGGGCAGGTGAATAACGAAACAACTGCGGGGATCCAGACAAAATAAACGGAAAAGCCCCGCTACCAAGTGCTATGGTAACACCAACACCACCCGCCAAAAACAGGGTAAACAGACAATCAAAGCCCAAGACGTGACAGCGTGCCAAATTCCCTCTTCTCGCGACACCGAACCCACAAAAGCCAGAAGAATTACCTAGGCCCAGTCAAAGGTTAAAAGACGAAGCCAAAGGATTATCTTCTAACGCAGGCCCACCACCTGGGAATAAACGACGTAATGGCTGACCAAGACATGGCAGCGCAAACTATAGGGGATCTACGGAAGGCTCTAACAGTGAAAATGAGGCTTCATTCTGACGGACCGTTATTCAGGTACCTGAGAGACGGTGCAAAAAGGCAGAGGAAAAACTTTAGAAGCTTGGAGAAATTTAGTAGCTGCCCAATGCCTCTTGTGGCGCTAATCCTAAACTTCCTGGCAGAACTCGATGAACTACATAACCAACTGCTTACCCTGTGGCTACCGATAACTACCCTCATTATTGTGGATTCAACTGAGCCAGTTAGCGCAAAAGACAAAACCAGATGGAAGTTTTAGCCGCTCAGTTGGCTGAAACCATACCTGTCTCCGTCAATAGAGGATCAACAAAAGCCCTCTTAAGTGCTTCAAGAATCACACAGTTTCCAAGGCTTTTAAATTGACTAGAAAACCCATTTAGACTAAAACTATTCCAACAGAAAAAATTGTTCCACTGGACCACGGGTCTTAAGTTCTTCCTACATAGTATATCCAATTAAGATCACTAAAATATTTTGGGTTTAGACCACTCCGGTGGCCTAGTGGTTAGAGCGTCCTAAATCCCTACAGATGGATAAACAATCAGACGGTTTGACCTATCTTTTCAACATATCCTAAATCCTTACAGATGGATAAAGAATCAGACGGTTTGAAAACAAAATGCATGCATATGCAAAATAGTATAGATTGTCAATGTGAGGAGAAAGTTTAAAATGGCGTCCTGGAACAATATTTCGGAATGAGACAACTATTAACACATCCATACCATCCTGGTAGATCGCTGGCAGATATCATTTCTGTGGTCTATTGGACATGCCCCATAATATGTTATCCAGATTGTTACAGAAACCATCGGCAGAACGATAGGGGTAGTCTGATGGGGGACAGACGGGGTTACGAGGAGAACAAAACTGGCTGTTCATCTTCCGCCAAATCATCACAAGGTTCGGTTGGGTTTTCAAAATATGCAGCGGTGTCTTTAATCTGAAAAGAATATGGAAAAGGTATCTATTTAATGGTCTTGTGTCTGAAAGTACACAAAATCAATAGAGCTGGCTCTTTACTTCGCTGACAACTGCGTCACTCTTCTGTAGCTCATGGGACCGCCGATAACTTTCAACCGACATCTTTGAAAAAGAAGCCAAAAATTCGACCTTTTACCCAGTATACCCCACGCCATTGTGAAACTACTGTTACGTGTCTAGGCTCGTACAAAAGTAACAAAAAAATAGTGAAGACAACAAGCTTTGTAAAATTTAACAAATAATTTATTTCCCTAGAAAAGCAAGGTAAAAATGAGAAAAAGAACTTACGGTTTAAGCATCAAATCCAAAATTAATCCAAGAATTAAAAAATAGAAGTCCTATCAATAACAAGTCCTAAATGAATCAGTGTTCGAGTCCCGATGAAATCAAAATGGAGGTCGATGACGTATGTTGTGACTTTCAAAATGTTGCCGTGTCGACAGTTCCTTGTTGAATCATAGAAAATAATATTCCAGTTAGGAATTCTGAATAAATTTCCATAAATTTCCTTGTCCAAGGATTTCTGTATGAGCACTAGTATTTTCTAGAGAAAGAATCAATAATTCCATAAAATAAAAATTCAATTCAAACTGGTCACAACAAGACACCTTTAAGTGTCGAAGATTTAAAGCCCAATTGGCTAGTTCTTCTCAAGAAAACGGTTATACAGGAAGTTAAGACGCAAAAGAGATTCCCGGATGGGGGTCACAAATTCATCCCACTGGGAAAACCAAACGTTTTTAACAATAAACACATGTTATTTGTCACGTACTCCAGGTATGGCCTTGATTCAACTTAACAATTCTTACTATAAGAATGAATAATAAAATAAATAAATAAAAAAAAGTTGTTTACCAGAGCTCTATCTGATTTCTGAACCAAGGTCAGAAACTAGATACAATGTTTCAACTTCTGGTTGTTTATCAAGTCAAACAGAACTGAACTGAATTTCTAAAAAAAATATCAAATCCAGTAGACAAAGTTATCATTATAATAACATGTAATGGAATAAAATAAAATAAAAATGTTTTAAAACTAACAAACAAGTAATTAAATTACATATACATGCCACTACCCACCCCCAACCCCCAAAAAATCACTGTAGTTCGGGGGAGGGGGACAGAATCTTATGGAAGAGAATTGTTATTTGTACTGTTCTTTCCAATGTACTGTTCTTTACAACGAATGCCGTTGTAACTAATATTGACTGTATTCTATAATTCCAATCATGACTAATCGTCAGTGATTTCTTTGACTATTACACTTTCGTAAAAATACACCTGTCACGTTCTTTCCGTTCAAAAAGACACACAAGACAACGTACACTTACAGATTATTTTTCTTGTCGGTGTCTTTTTGATCTTGGGAACATGAATTGCATCTTTAATTTAAATACGCGGGAAATATCCCACGCATACACTTACTTACTGTTTAAAAACAACAAGCCATCACACACCCTGTTCGCCTTGATTTTACTCAAACATTCTTCTTTAAGAACGATTTCCTTCCACGAGAATATAAGGAAAGTGAGAATTTGTTTCACAATGTATTTCAAAGTAAGAACATAGTTCCAGATGTATTGCGAAGCGAGAATTTTGTTCATAATGTATTTCAGAGTGAGAATTTAGTTCACAATATATTTCATGGTGAGAATGTATTTGAAAGAGAATTTCAAAGTAAGAATATATTTAAAATGTATTTTGAAAGTGAGAATTCAGTTTGAAATGTATTTTAAAGTGGGAATTTAGTTTTAAAATGTATGTCAAAGTGAGAATTTAGTTCAAAGGATATTTCAAAACGAGAATTTAGTTCACAGTAAATTTCAAAGTGAGAATGTATTTGAAAGAGTATTTCAAAGTAGGAATTTAGTCAAAAATGTATCTTGAAAGTGAAAATTCAGTTTGAAATGTATTTCAAAGAAGGAATTTAGTTTTGAAATGTATTTCTAAGTCAGAATTTAGTTCAAAATGTATTTCAAAGTGAGTTCAAAGATTATTTTAATTTGAGAATTTAATTCAAAATCTATTTTAAAAGTGATGGAAACGAGTCTATAGTTAAAGGGCGCGTAACTGTTCTGCAAATGGTTTGAAAACAATGACATGTCAATGTGCATATCCTCTAATAAAGGCCATAATATGTACACATACTTCACAGCACTCCCCTCAAATCTGCAAAATTATGGCATACATTGTACCCTGATGTAAGCCTCGGAAAGACAGTCTTTGGAGGCTGTTAACTGCATTCCTCGAATTTTATGGCAATCAGTCGAAATCTGCGGGACACGGCGTCTGTCATACATTGAATTAAATGGCACGGCAAAACGGGCAAAGGCACATAAATACTGCAGGGACATAATAAGTTCGCTATGTGCGTATTTTCAGGTGATGACTACAGTACTGACAAAATTTGTTGGCGATCCATCAAAATCTCTGGGACTAAACGATTTACCTATCCTTTCATACCCCGCATTACGCAGGAAAACATCATGGGCAATAACTCTAGCAATAACTCCAACAAACCATGCTGCAGCAACATTGTTCTATGTGAGCAACAGATGATAACCGGAATATTTACCAAGTTTTATGGCAAATCAGCGAAACCTATGGGACTATTTGCCCTAATGAACGGACGGAGAGAAAGAGAAACAGACGGACGGACAATGGGGTTACAAGAGGTATGTGTTGGAAGGAGGGGCAGAACGACGAGTTCTCTCCCATCCATAACGCTCATTGCTATTATTAGTACCATAAATGTTTAAAATGTTGGTTTTATATATTATGGTTGAGCAGCAGTGAGTCTTAGCAAGATGATAAATTAATTTGATGTAAGATCGGCTCGAGCTGAAACTGTCCATTCTTCCAACTCCACTCTAGCTGAAATCGTCCATTCTTTCAACTCCAATCTAGCTGAAATCGTCCATTCTTTTAACTCCACTCTAGTTGAAATCAACAAACCTTCCAACTCCACTTTACAGCACTTTGACATTATCTCGTGCGCTCCATGTACACAGTTGTATATAACAATAGGACAGGACGAACTATATAGCTGTTTAAAAAGTGACAAACAATTGGTAGTTTAAGAGAGAGGTTACTGTAGCTGAAATGAAACTCTTACATATGGGTCAGTTCCTTGGCTGCTCTGATACTGGTAAGAGTCTGCTCAGTCTGGATATAAGCAGGTCGCTTCATCCGTTGGGAGTTAGCCATTTGATGAATACTAGACCATTTCTTCTTGCTACCACGGTTATTCTCGTCCACGCCTAGAGCAAAAGAGACACAATAAACATATACAAAATGTTCCAAGTTTTAATCAGTCCTAAATTTCTTTGTAGTAGCTTTTCGTTGAAATTTAGGCAGTGAAAACTTCGATGGCATATCTATACAAGGACTTATCCATTGTGTGGAAAAGGGCAATCGAAACATAAAAGTGAATGTTATGAAATTGTGAATAATGTACTCTCATTATAACGCTGTTAATGGTAACGATAGAGTATACCGCCTTATACATATAGTTTCGCTGCCACTTATTTGAATGAGATCCATTACCATATCCGACCAAAACACTGTTATAACGAAAGGCCGTATAGTGAGTTACTACTGTATTATACAAGTATCCTATTCGTTCATTACGAAAATGACTTCAGGGGATAATATGTAAAATGAGTCCAGGATATAAGATATAATTACAACTATATTTCAACAATTTTCAATTTAAACGCAATTTATTAATATCATGCACCTCGTAAAGAGTTACACAGTTAGCCAACATGTTGTGAGGATGATCGTGATAACATGTTCAAGGAAATTTGTGCAGGGCAAAGTGTAGTAGGCAAAAGTATTCAGTGTGCAGCGTGAAGCGTTTCTAAACAAGAAACTTAAGACCTTCCAAGCACATTTGTTCTCAGGAAAGAACAAAATATGAATGTATTTAGGAATAAAAAGAAGAATTAGAACTATAGAACTATAAAAGTTTAGACGTGGATGTTCTGAATATTACTGTAAGGTCTAACAAAACTAAATGGTGTGCATGGGTTAGATATGATCATGAGAACTCAAAGAAAACAATCATCAATCTTCATTTGTTTCCCACTTCCCTTTGTACCTGCCGGAACTATGGATGGAAATCGTAACCGGAGGAGTGCAAAGAGAATGTGATAACAATGAACCATCCCAGAATGTAAAGATAGACTATTTTAGGAGTACAAGTATACCATCTGAAACATTACATTGTCTGTATAGCGGTTCGTTCAATGCTCTTTGCTCCTTCAATTCTCCATGACCACATTGAAAGCTTGTTGGATCGCGGCCTCCAGTTCTTGACCAGAAAAGAGGAACGGAAGGGGTGGAGCTATAGATCGCTTCTGTTTGATGGAAGTGTCTGCCGACAGAATAACCCAGTAAACCAGAACGAATACCAACCACGTAAAATACCTCTCCATCTCGCTAGGTCAGAATATATGGAATAATAGAAAAAATAAAAGGTAAAATCTTTCACTGGGAGCCATTACAGGTGTCATCCCTAGTTCCAACGATTATACAAGCTTGTAAGGCAACACAAAATAGTTCTACGTTGTAGCGTTTGAAACTTGCTTCCATTTGTAAGACACCGTGAAGAGGGATATGAAATGGTACCGACGAAGCAGGGTTTGTTACATGTGTGATAAATTCTGATTTCTACGCCTATGTCGATTCAAATATTTTCATGATATCTGTGTTTTCCCTGAGCAAACACAGCATAAATATCTCATTTAATGACATGGCAAAGTTCTTTTGCTTTTTAGCAAAAGCTTAGCAGATGTCTGTCAACTATGATTCGATAGGATGGCAACATATTTTTGTTCGAATATTGTTTCAAGGCAATGTGTTACCTTATTATACTGGGATAATGTAATAGAAATTTACCCGAAACAACTTAAATTACAGCGTGGAAATATTTTTACATGATTACACATTTCTTACTTTAATATTGCACCTGCCTGCCTGCATGGATGCATATATTTTGTACAACAGTAATTTCATCCTTCCTAGTTGTTTGATTTTATACCCATAATTTTTTACAGCTTGCGATTTGGCATATTTTATTTACTGCCAGTTAGCAAGAGAGAAAATGAGAATGGACAAGAAAACGGTTACATTCTACACATTGTGCTTTGGTAAATAATATGTCAAATCGATATATTGAAACTATGCAAATTTTCTTCTAATAAAAATATTAAAATTTAATCTGATTTCTTTAATGTGTGCAATGCCGCTGCTATTTATAATAATAATAATAATAATAATAATAATAATAATAATAATAATAATAATAACTACTAGCTTAGTTTTTACAAGACTGAATACATTGTTAAGTAACTCTTACATATAGTTGCTAATCAATTGTGAAAATGTTGAATAAATTGTATAAAGTATAAAGTATATCATACTTATGTATAACGTGAATCATCATCATCATCATTGCAGTCCGTCGGTGGGTCGACGATGACTGTCCTATGGCTTAGGTCTCGCTGAGATGCTTCTCCTCCATTCCTCTCTATCCTGGGCCAGAGTATTCCACCTCCTGGTGTCAATCTGTCTAACTTTCATGTTTCTCTTAGCTACATCCTTGAATCTTAGCCGTGGTCTTCCTTGATTTCGGTTTCCTTTCTTCAGTTGTGAGTACATAAGTTGCCTCGGGAATCTCCCCTCATCCATCCTATGGACGTGACCAAGCCATCTTCGGTTTTTCTCAATAAGAATGTCGGTCATAGACAGGAGTCCTGTTCGCTTCATTACTTCTATGTTTGTGACCTTGTCCTCCCATTTAATTCGTAGAACTTGGCGGAGGTGGCGCATCATATAAGCATGAAGTCTCTTTGCCTGTGTACGATAGATCGTCCAGGTTTCTGCACCATACAGGAGAGACGACATCACTATGGCACGATATACTTTCCCTTTCACACGAGCTGACACATGAGTATTGTTCCAGAGCCTATGCTGTAGCTTGCCGAAAGCAGTGCTGGCTTTCCCCAACCTGTATGTTATCTCACTCTCAAGGCTAGCATTGTCTGAGATAGTACTACCAAGGTAGACAAAGTTTTTGCACTGGACAAGGTCCTCACCATCGATGGTTATGGGGGTTGGTGGAGGAGGTGTGCTGAAGAGTTTTACTGGTTGGTACATGCATTCTGTCTTCCTGATGTTTATTTTCAGGCTGAATTGTTTTGCAGTCTTGGAAAACTTGTCCACTAATGTCTGCATATCCTGTGCGTTGTGTGCTACAATGGCACTGTCATCCGCAAACAGCATTTCTCGCACTACCAATTGCCTGGTCCTTGTCTTTGCCTTGAAGTGTGACACATTGAACAGATCGCCATTGTGGCGTGTCTGAATGTATATATCTTCATTTGTACCCTCAAAAGCCACCTCAAGCATTGCTGCTAAGTAGAGCGAGAAGAGGGTCGGCGCCAGTACACATCCCTGTTTAACACCATTTCTTACTGGAAATTCTTTGGACTGCACACTGCCGTGGGCAACATATGTTTGCATACCAGTGTGGAGGGCTTTGATGACATTGATGACTTTTTCTGTTGTGCCGAACTTCCTGAGCACTTGCCATAAGCCATCCCGAGACACTGTGTCGAAGGCTTTGGTGAAATCCATAAAGACTACGTACAGTGGCATGTTCTGTTCCAAGCACTTCTCTTGTATATGGCGCAGACAAAAGATCATGTCCATCGTTCCCCTGCCACTACGGAAGCCACATTGGCTCTTTGGCAGGACATTCGGAGAAGTATGTTTATCAATCCTGTTCAACAGCACACGAGAAAGAATCTTACCAGCGATTGATAGGAGGGATATACCTCTGTAGTTTCCACATTCCTTATGGCTTCCCTTCTTGAATATTGGCACAATACTAGCATCTTTCCAGTCCTGGGGTACCTTTTCTTCAGTCCAGATTTGCAGGATAAGATTATGAAGATTTCTCGTCAATTCCAGACCACCATATTTCCAGATTTCTGCCAGTATTCCACAACGACCAGGTGCTCTCTCTTCCTGAGTGTTATCAATAGCTTTAGTCAGTTCCCGCATATCTGGGGGTTCTGAGGGTGATTCTATCTCCGGTCGTTGCCTGATGGCCTGAAGGGCTCGAGGGTCAATACTGCCTGAGATGTTAAGCAGTTGGTCAAAGTGCTCTGCAAATCTGTTCAAGATATCGCTCTTCTCCTGCAAGATGGTTTGTCCATCACTGGAGATGAGTTGAGTGGTACCTCTCTTTCTGGGTCCATAAACTTCCCGTAAGCCTGTATAGAATCTCTTCATATCGTTCACATCAGCTGCTTGTTGTAATTCTTCTGCTTTTGCCTCCCACCAGTCTGATTTCAACTTCCTGGTGTACCGTTGGAGTTGCCGTTTGCATTCTACATACTTCGCTTTATTGGATCGTGTATTCATCTGCAACAGTTTTTCCCGTGCCTGGTTTCTACCTGTCAGCAGTCTCTCAAGCTCAATGTCCCCTTCGTCAAACCAGTCTTGATGTTTCCGCTTTGGCTTCTCAAGAACAAGTTCAGCTGCGTCACGCACAACAGTTTTTAGGTTTTGCCAGTTCTCCTCAATCTCATCACCCATCGGCTGTAATCTGTTGGTCAGAGCTCCCTCGATCTCGTTCTCGAGCTTCTCTTTGATGGAGACATCCTTCAGTCTTGCTGTATTCATCTTGGTCGGTGGTTTGGTGGCAGTTCTATTGTGCCGTTTGCTGACTGAGAATTTGATTGTGGATCTTAGCATCTGATGGTTGGTTGAACAATCAGCACCTCTCATCTGGTGTTAAGCACATCTTTCAGGTCTTTCTGTCTTGTGATCACATAATCCAGGAGATTCCAGTCTTTTGATCGTGGGTGCATCCAGGTGGTCTTGTGGTGTTCCTTGTGCTTGAAAACTGTGTGATGACAAGGCCATTTTCCGAGCATAGAGCCAGTAGAAGTTCTCCATTTGAGTTGCATTTGCCAATACCATGAACACCTAGCAACCCAGGCCATTTATCATGATCTTTTCCAACTCTTGCATTGAAGTCTCCAGTCAGAATCAGTGAATCACACATGCATAGAATGTGTATCATACTTATGTATAACGTGAATCACACATGCATATGTGTATCATACTTAGGTATAACGTGAATCACACATGCATATAATGTGTATCATACTTAGGTATAACGTGAATCACACATGCATATAATGTGTATCATACTTATGTATAACGTGAATCACACATGCATATGTGTATCATACTTATGTATAACGTGAATCACACATGCATAGAATGTGTATCATACTTATGTATAACGTGAATCACACATGCATATAATGTGTATCATACTTAGGTATAACGTGAATCACACATGCATAGAATGTGTATCATACTTATGTATAACGTGAATCACACATGCATATGTGTATCATACTTAGGTATAACGTGAATCACACATGCATAGAATGTGTATCATACTTATGTATAACGTGAATCACACTTGCATATAATGTGTATCATACTTATGTATAACGTGAATCACACTTGCATATAATGTGTATCATACTTATGTATAACGTGAATCACACATGCATATAATGTGTATCATACTTATGTATAACGTGAATCACACATGCATATGTGTATCATACTTAGGCATAACGTGAATCACACATGCATATAATGTGTATCATACTTAGGTATAACGTGAATCACACATGCATAGAATGTGTATCATACTTATGTATAACGTGAATCACACATGCATATGTGTATCATACTTAGGTATAACGTGAATCACAGATGCATAGAATGTGTATCATACTTATGTATAACGTGAATCACACATGCATATGTGTATCATACTTAGGTATAACGTGAATCACACATGCATATAATGTGTATCATACTTATGTATAACGTGAATCACACATGCATATGTGTATCATACTTAGGTATAACGTGAATCACACATGCATATGTGTATCATACTTAGGTATAACGTGAATCACACATGCATATAATGTGTATCATGCTTATGTATAACGTGAATCACACATGCATATGTGTATCATACTTAGGTATAACGTGAATCACACATGCATATAATGTGTATCATACTTATGTATAACGTGAATCACACATGCATATAATGTGTATCATACTTATGTATAACGTGAATCACACATGCATATGTGTATCATACTTAGGTATAGCGTGAATCACACATGCATATGTGTATCATACTTAGGTATAACGTGAATCACACATGCATAGAATGTGTATCATACTTATGTATAACGTGAATCACACATGCATATGTGTATCATACTTAGGTATAACGTGAATCACACATGCATATGTGTATCATACTTAGGTATAACGTGAATCACACATGCATATAATGTGTATCATACTTATGTATAACGTGAATCACACTTGCATATAATGTGAATCATACTTATGTAAAATATGAATCATACTTATGTATAATGTGAATCATACTTATGTATAATGTAGCTCGTACTTGTGTAAAATGAGACTCGCACTTCTGTATCGTGTGACACGTACATGTGTATCATGTGAATCATGCTTATGTGTAATGTCAATCATAAATTGTCAGCAATGCTTTATTTTCAATTAAATTGCATTCACTTTTGACATATAACGAGTATTTGTACACA
>JAECUM010049717.1:0-33520 GCA_016617855.1 Megalonaias nervosa | reverse complement strand
TTGCTGTAGTCATAGTACTGTGAAGTCATTGAGATTTGATGTAAGATGTGATTGCTGTAGTCATAGTTCTGTGAAGTCATTGAGAGTTGATGTAAGATGATGTGATTGCTGTAGTCATAGTACTGTGAAGTCATTGAGATTTGATGTAAGATGTGATTGCTGTAGTCATAGTTCTGTGAAGTCATTGAGAGTTGATGTAAGATGATGTGATTGCTGTAGTCATAGTACTGTGAAGTCATTGAGATTTGATGTAAGATGTGATTGCTGTAGTCATAGTTCTGTGAAGTCATTGAGAGTTGATGTAAGATGATGTGATTGCTGTAGTCATAGTACTGTGAAGTCATTGAGATTTGATGTAAGATGATGTTATTGCAGTAGTCATAGTACTGTGAAGTCATTGAGATTTGATGTAAGATGATGTGATTGCAGTAGTCATAGTGCTGTGAAGTCATTGAGATTTGATGTAAGATGATGTGATTGCTGAAGTCATAGTGCTGTGAAGTCATTGAGATTTGATGTAAGATGATGTGATTGCAGTAGTCATAGTGCTGTCTTTGAGATTTGATGTAAGATGATGTGATTGCAGTAGTCATAGTGCTGTGAAGTCATTGAGATTTGATGTAAGATGTATGATTGCATTAGTCATAGTGCTGTGAAGTCATTGAGATTTGATGTAAGATGATGTGGTTGCAGTAGTCATAGTGCTGTGAAGTCATTGAGATTTGATGTAAGATGATGTGATTGCTATAGTCATAGTACTGTAAAGTCATTGAGATTTGATGTAAGATGATGTGATTGCTGTAATCATAGTACTGTGAAGTTATTGAGATTTGATGTAAGATGATGTGATTGCTGTAGTCATAGTACTGTGAAGTCATTGAGATTTGATGTAAGATGATGTGATTGCTGTAGTCATAGTACTGTGAAGTCATTGAGATTTGATGTAAGATGATGTGATTGCAGTAGTCATAGTGCTTTGAAGATATTGAGATTTGATGTCAGATGATGTAATTGCTATGGTCATAGTACTGTGAAGTCATTGAGATTTGATGTAAGATGATGTGATTGCAGTAGTCATAGTACTGTGAAGTCATTGAGATTTGATGTAAGATGATGTGATTGCAGTAGTCATAGTGCTGTGAAGTCATTGTGATTTGATGTAAGATGCATGATTGCAGTAGTCATAGTACTGTGAATTCATTGAGATTTGATGTAAGATGATGTGATTGCAGTAGTCATAGTACAGTGAAGTCATTGAGATTTGATGTAAGATGTATGACTGCTGTAGTCATAGTGCTGTGAAGTCATTGAGATTTGATGTAAGATGTATGATTGCAGTAGTCATAGTACTGTGAAGTCATTGAGATTTGATGTAAGATGATGTGATTGCTGTAGTCATAGTACTGTGAAGTCATTGAGATTTGATGTAAGATGATGTGATTGCAGTAATCATAGTGCTGTGAAGTCATTGAGATTTGATGTAAGATGATGTGATTGCTGTAGTCATAGTACTGTGAAGTCATTGAGATTTGACGTAAGATGATGTGGTTGCAGTAGTCATAGTGCTGTGAAGTCACTGAGATTTGATGTAAGATGATGTGATTGCTGTAGTTATAGTACTGTGAAGTCATTGAGATTTGATGTAAAATGATGTGATTGCAGTAGTCATAGTACTGTTAAGTCATTGAGATTTGATGTAAGATGATGTGATTGCTGTAATCATAGTACTGTGAAGTCATTGAGATTTGATGTCAGATGATGTGATTGCTGTAGTCATAGTACTGTGAAGTCATTGAGATTTGATGTCAGATGATGTGATTGCTGTAGTCATAGTGCTGTGAAGTCATTGAGATTTGATGTAAGATGTATGATTGCAGTAGTCATAGTGCTGTGAAGTCATTGGGATTTGATGTAAGATGATGTGATTGCAGTAGTCATAGTGCTGTGAAGTCATTGAGATTTGATGTAAGATGATGTGATTGCAGTAGTCATAGTGCTGTCATTGAGATTTGATGTAAGATGATGTGATTGCAGTAGTCATAGTGCTTTGAAGTCATTGAGATTTGATGTAAGATGATGTAATTGCTATAGTCATAGTGGTGTGAAGTCATTGAAATTTGATGTAAGATGATGTGATTGCTGTAGTCATAGTACTGTGAAGTCATTGAGATTTGATGTAAGATGATGTGATTGCAGTAGTCATAGTGCTGTGAAGTCATTGAGATTTGATGTAAGATGTATGACTGCAGTAGTCATAGTGCTGTGAAGTCATTGAGATTTGATGTCAGATGATGTGATTGCTTTAGTCATAGTGCTGTGAAGTCATTGAGATTTGATGCAAGATGACATGATTGCAGTAGTCATAGTGCTGTGAAGTCACTGACATTTGATGCAAGATGACATGAATGCAATAGTCATAGTGCTGTGAGGTCATTGAGAATTGATGTAAGATGCATGATTGCTGTAGTTATAGTACTGTGAAGTCACTGAGATTTGATGTAAGATGACACTATTGCAGTAGTCACAGTTGTAAACTAGTGCAAAATTGGTGAATTTTACTCATTTAGTTACTATCATGTAAATGTTTGGTGACTATTAAACTCTTAATTTCTTTTCTGTATAATGATCATTATTGTTCGATAGATATTTTCTGTATAATGATCATTATTGTTGGATAGATATTTTCTGTATAATGATCATTATTGTTGGATGGATATTTTCTGTATAATGATCATTATTGTTGGATAGATATTTAAGTCTAGTCAACAAAATGTACACTAATCTATCAAGTATTTTCTTGTTTTGGTATGGCTTGAACCCTTAACTATGTAAAAATGTGCTAAGATGTTTCAGTAGCAATCATCAGTATATATTGATATATGAAATGAATGATTAGAAAGACCTATCTCATTTGAATATTTAAACAGGAAATCATGAATTGAAATGTTAAGTTCTTTAAAAGCAAATTCATGAATTTTAAACATCAGTAGACATCTTTTTTGCACAAAGTATATAATAATTTTTATCATTTTTTTTAATTTCCAGGTTTTGGATGAAGAAATTATCTGTAGTGATTATTTATGTATCATAATCCTTGCAAATTCTATTTTTTAGAATTTTACGGCAAGGGGGAACAAGTGACATTAATTCATCATAAGAAAATTCTCACAAACTTGATGGTATCTGATTTGTAGACTGACTGTCAGTATATATTTCCAAATTAGGAGCTTGAAAGCCAAGTACATTTTCTGGAAAAGACAAGGACCAGCCTTGAAGAACAGTTTCAGTCAACTGAGGAGCAAAAGACAAGTTTAGAATCTCATCTGAAACAGACATTGGAGGAAAAGGAGGCTGAGCATGATGAGCTGACCAATCAGATTGCAACATTACAGGGTGAAATTTCTCAGATGAGGGAGGAAAAACAGTCACTGGAACAGCAACTGAAGAGCCAGTTAACAAACTTGCAGGTCAGGCTAATGAAATGAATTCAGTTGCTTCAAATGATATATATATATGACCCACAAAACTATATATTATTTTCTTTTGAGTTTGCAGTAGAAACAGTTTAATGTGGCACATGACCAAGACTTATTCTTTTGCCATGCAAGATGGATTCATTTTCTGGCTTGAAACCAACTAGGTGTGGTCCTTTTATTGCATAATTCATTTGTAACACTTCCCTTTTATTTTGACAAGTAAGGTTTAAATAAAATTAAAAGCGTGATTGGATTTTATAATAGTTATGATTTCTGTGCAATTAAAAATATTCACACGAGAGTGTTAGTGAAAATACTTACTGTTTTTGTTTCAAATGAGGTTCACATGCTGTTGAAATTGTTGTTATATCATCCATCATCTGTTAACCATAAGAACAAGTTTGTTATCACTATTTCTCCTAAACTGCCTGGAGGACTGGACTTTACACACTCACATTCATATCATGGTGAAGTTAGTCCTAGATGAAAATGCTGCTGCTTGGACATTTGAAATAACCACCTCAGTGGTCATCCTGAAAATCTTGTCACTTCTTTTCCTGAATGGATAGACATAGGTTGAAAATGAAAATTGTGCTGAAATAATATCCAGTATGGCCACCCCAGATGCCATGTTGAAAATGGTTTCAACACTCAGTATTTGAAAAGAAGAAATAATCTTCTCTTGGATAACTGAACAATTTTTTTTTGGCCAGTATCATGTCAGACCCTTGGAGGGACTCTTGGTTTTATGCTGTTTATTTTTACAAAACCAGGTTGTTATAACCATCTGTCTATATATTTCTTTTTGTCCATTCATCCTTTGGTCAGATACTCTGTCCATTCATCCTTTGGTCAGATAATCTGTCCTTCCATCCTTTGGTTAGATAATCTGCCCATCACTCCTTTGGTCAGTTATTCTTTCCATCCATCCTTTGGTCAGAAAATCTGTCCATTCATCCTTTGGTCAGATAATCTCTCCATCAATCCTTAGGTCAGATAATCTGTCCATCCATCCTTAGGTCAGATATTCATCAATCCTAGGTCAGATAATCTGTCCATCCATCCTTAGGTCAGATAATCTGTCCATCCATCCTTTGGTCAGATATTCTGTCCATCCATCCTTAAGTCAGATAATCTGTCCATTCATCCCTTGGTCAGTTAATCTGTCCATCCATTCTTTGGTCAGGTAATCTGTCCTGCATTCAGTCTCCAAACCAATGACTAGAAATTCATATAACTAAAATCATTTACTTGTTTATATGGTGACCATGTACAAGAATTGAAATTATTTTTGGCTTCCTTTTTCTTTGTCCTTGGGAGAGAGAACAAAAAGTCTTGAGTGCCAAATTGTCAGTTTCATAGTCTGTGGCAGTTTATCCCCCCTAGGGGTGCAAGATTGAGAGTAAAAAGTCCCCTTGATGTCAGAACTGGGCATCAGATTGGGTAAAAAGTCCCATTGTTAGAACTGGGCATTAGGTTGGGTAAAAAGTTCCCTTGATGTCAGAACTGGGCATCAGATTGAGTTAAAAGCAAATCTTGATGTCAGAACTGGGGCTTAAATTAAAAATATGGGGCTTTCTAATGCACAATTGAGGGTAAAGGGAAACACTGTTCTGGGGTGATGTAGGTAAGTGGGGCTTCCTATTTCAAATTGGGCAGATTGTGAAAAGTATGGGATTTGTAATTGTAAGGCATACAGTGGCTGCTGTAGTTTCAGATTAAAAGCATAATTTATTGACAGACTTTTGATCAATATCTAATTAAATATATTTACCTTAACATTTAGTTCTAGCTAATATATGTTAAGCATCTGTATTGAAATATTCCATATCAAGGATGTATAATTAAATGGTTATGTAAAAACCTAATCTTTGGCAGTCAAGGGTCATCAGTCCACTTCATTCCACATATGTAGCTATCCAAAACAGTGTTTCTTATTTCTTGTAGCAAAATTAATTATGACCAATGAGAGCTCATTATTTGACCATTTGACATTCAGTATGGTGAATTCTATGATGTTCATATGCCATTACTTGAAAGGAAAGTTTGTGTCTGAATGGTATAAATTAGAGAAACTTGCAGAATTTGTCATTCACTTAAGAAGCCACAATAAAATTTTTCTCAGCTATCTTCCCAAGTAAAACAGGTAAATGTGTGAATCTGAGTGGTCAGTTTTTTCATCTGCCATAATATACTTCTTATGAGTCAAATTACAAACTGCATAGAACGAGATCTGCTGGCACATAATGTGCATGCAGCTCTGGGTCTGTGCAGTTTGTTAGGAATGATCAGTAGAACAAACAGCACAGACCCCAATCTGTAGGTGCATTATGCTATGGCAAATCAGGATATTTGTATCTTGCAGTTTGACTTATAAGCAAGTATATGTGGTACAACCAGATAGGATAGTGGAATGGTATATAGTTACTCTTTTGGCTACTTACATATGCCAAAGGTCAATGTGGAATGAAATGTCTCAACAACACTTGGTCTGGCAAAAAGTATGTCTTCATGTTTGTTTCAATATTTCTGTTTCTTGTATGATCATTTTCGTACAAGGAAGATGCCTGTCAGCCATTCATTTCTAACATTCATCAGTCTTTTGCTAGCCACAGAAATTATTTTCTTCATATGATGAATTTATTTGCAAAATGTATTTGTAAATCCTCAATGTTCATCATTGTAGTCTGAGTTGAAGGAAAGTCAGGAATCAAGGCGAAGCTTGGAGGAACAATTGAAACAGACAATAGCCGAACTTCAACAGCAGTTGGATCAAGTTACTGCAGACTATGAGAGCACAGAGAAACAGCTGAACAGTGACATTGGAAATCTTCATAAAAAACTGATTGGTAGGTCGTGATGAATGATCACACTTTTCTCTATAATGAACTTGTCACCATTGTCAGTAAAGCTCTCATTTTTTTCTTCAATAATCCTTACATTAAAAATAATGTACAGTAAAGTCTGTATGTTGAGGTAACTCAGGACCACATATTCTGTCCTTTATGTTGAGGTAACTCAGGACCACATATTCTGTCCTTTATGGATAGGAATTCTTTATATGCAAGTAAAATTACAGTAAAAATTAACAGAAGTCCATATATGTTGTCTGTGAGACTTTTATTTGGAGATGTGTCCAACACAGATGGCATCATTCTGCAGATGAAAATTTAATAAAAATTAAACTGAATGTATTTGAATTGATACATATTATACTGTGACAATTACAGAGCTACAAACCAGAAAGTTGACCAGACTTTCAATGCAGCTGTGATTAGTTTATGGCATGCATCTCGAGTGTATTTGTCTGTGACCCATAGGATCTTCCAGTGTTAAATTTTGACTGACATTTGGTCACTGTGGTGGATTTCTGTTTTGTATTGGAGGTGGAATGAATGAATAATGAACATTATTCAGTCAAACATCACAGAGAGAAAATAAAATGACAAGCACATTCTTGTTGTGATTAGATCACACATACAGAGGGAAAAAAAAAAGTAGATGTTCAAGGGAGGAAAGTTATGAAGCAATTTAAGAATGCTTAAACAAGAATATTATATTATTTCCACTAGTGTGGCTTCTATGGGAGAAATTATGAGATTTTAAATTGTTGCCAAGAAATTTATTTACACTTTCATCTTCTTTAGAAAAGCATGGATTTTTTTTATTCATGTAACTAAGCTTTTTTCAGTAGATACAGTGCTGTTATCTGATGTGGTATATTTCAGAAAACCTTGTTTTATGTTTTTTTAAAGTACAGTTGAACCCCAATATAGCATGATGATTGAAGTAAACAAAATGATATCATGTTATGTACCATATGGTGCTATAGCTGAACAAACCAGGTGTCGAAAATGCTGCATACCCCATAAAATTAAATGGGGTGGGTGGGGTAGAAGTGGGTGCAATACTGTGGACATCATTAACATATCTATCAGCTAGTTCCTTATTAAACAAGAAGTACTTAAAGCTGTTCTTACATAATTAATATTTATTTTTTATATATGAACTCTGCAACATAAGCATAAATAGTTGAGTACATGTATTCACCAATCAAATCTCTTTTTGTCCATAATGGCAATTCCATCAAAAATGTGAATAAAGAAGCATAATTTCTACAATAAAATAAAACATTTGCCAGGTCCATTTGAATCCCGACATTTAATTTCTTGCTAATATATTGACACATTGAAACTGGTGTTTTTTCCCCACTACATTCATATTTGCTGTGCTTGTTCAGAGGGTCTGATTTCTGATTGACAGTAGAATGCATAATTCAGATAATGAGACTTTCTAAAATGAAACCTGTATTTAGACTTTAGAAGTACATGTACTTAAGCTGAAGACTCACACAGAAGATCCAAGGTATTGACATAGTAATGCTCTTGCAATGAGAATTCAACAGGTGTGTGTATATGTAAACTGGCTGAACCCAATTTGGGAGTAAACCTTTAAGTTGTGTGGGTTCAGAGCAAGTTTCTTGAAAAAATGTTGAATAATTCTCTAAAGGACGGAGGGAAAAAAAACCCTGAAATCCTGGTATTCATTGAAACCTTTGTTTTGCATCTATGACCTCGCTTCACTGCAGAGCAAAAGGTAAGGAGTAGAATGTGTGATTATAATAGCCAATATTTTTTTCCCCTATAACTTAAATGGTTTTGTGCCAATCAGTGTGTACACTGGAAGGACAGTTTCCTGTGTATATGTGAATGATTTGAAGCTAGAAAATAAAAATTGTTAAGATCAAAGGTGGTAAGGGTCATTTTGCATGTGTGGCAATGACCAAAACTGCTGACAATTTAACCCATAAACTGGTCTCAGCAGATATGCACGACAGTTGATTGAGCAGGCATTGATAATCTTTTGTATTCTCTTAAAATGGTAGGTAAATTTATTGACATAAATTCTGGTAAGAAGCTTTTTTAGACCACCACATTCTTTGCTTGACTTGTGAATACTAAATCTCGAAGTTAATTGCATTTGTTTAACTTCAGATTTTATCCTGGCTGGGAGCTTCAACCTTCACTTAAACAATAAAATCTTTATGTTTCTGTATCACATTGTCCATTGTAAAATACCCACTAATTAACACTTTGATTCCTATTTGTTTGCATGACTACAGTACATATAAATGTTAAGGAACAACGGGGTCATTTTTGTAGTAAATGCAGAATAGTATTCACTGGTCAACTGACTATGTGACCATTGATTACAAAACAAAGATGTGCACATGTTGGCGGTTTTCTTGTTTTGTTTGTTATTTTCTTTTTTTAATATATCATTGCCCCATAATTTGAACCTTTAGTCATGAGATTAACTTTGATGATTGGTAATTACTGAAATTAATTGATTTATAAATACAGATGGGAATCTTTTCTTTCCCTTGAGCAAAATTTGTACACAGAATGCACTGAAGAAAAATGGAGAAGACTTACTGGCTTTAGTGTTCATAATTCAATAATAATAAGATTAACACTGATCAGCTTTTAAATGAGCTTACTTCTTTCAAAACTAAGCTAAGGAAAATTGGCAGTGATAGACTACAGACACATTTGAAATGCGTATTCACAAATAGAAACTTTGAACATCTTTGTTCATATCAAGAAAGATGCAATCATAAGATAATTTTTTCTTCAAGAATGCATCACAGTTTGTCAAAAATATTAAACCCTTTTTTATTTTGTTTTTCTAATGAGGATTGATCAACTTCAAGTAAATCCATGTTTTGTAATGAGGATCAGTGGACTTTTAAAATTTTGCTCAGTACCCTGTTCACAGTCATTTGCACAAGAAAATCATTTGTAGTACATTTATATAAAAATTATAAGATTTGTTTCTGTTCCGGTTGTAGAAAGAAAATGTATAAACTTGAGCAAGATCAAAGTAATATTTTCAGAGTTTAGAATCACTAATATGTATCCTCTATTGTCCAGTTTGTGGGATTAAGATGACTTATATCATGTTAATATGTAATTACATCAGGCCTCTATTGTTTGATATGGAGAGTTTTTAAGTTAGATAGACTGACATTTCAAAATGGTATGTGACTCAAAAGTCAGCATATTAATTAAAGATCATAATTTGGTGGTGTTGATTTATTTCACAGAAACAAGTATCCGTGAGGGGAAGGCCTTTATCCAAGATGCATTGGACCAGTTTGAAAATCCTTCATTTACCACTGTTAAATGCACAGCTGGTAAGTCTAATGAAATTAGCTTAAGCTCCAGCAAATATAGGAGAACCATGGGTTTGTCTTGTTGTTGTTGTGGACTTTAAAATTCATCTTTCCAATAAGGATGATAAAATTAAAAAGTCAGCATCATTTGGTTTCATGATCCCCACTCCCATCAGCAACAAGAACACACACACACACTGAAAGATGCTAAAAGAGTCCATGCCATCAGCATACACAGTCAGACACAGGGTGAATGTTAGATACTTTTATTAAACAGTCACACAAAATTGAGAATGTATTGGTGTTTGTGTCTGTCATGAATCTGTTGTATTATGTTACAGTGTCTGTCCGTTCATGCACACATATATCTATTAACACTTTTGTTCGTGGCCCATAACTTTTCAAGTTTTCGAGAAATTTTCATGAAACTTTGCCCAAGTATATCTAGACTGTGTGTTACATACTGTGGTCTAGTCCCAAGGTCAAAGATGATGTGTAAGTTTGCTTAACTATTTTAAGTGATTGGAAGTTTCCAGTAGACAAACCTGATATTTTAGGTTTTTCTTTCTGTTGAATAAAATATTTTATCATCTCTTAACATCAAATAACAGTGTGAACAAGACAGGTATGTTGCATGAGAAAGATGAGGTCAATATGCAAGAAGTTAATTATCATTTGCATATGGACATTTTATAATAGATTAAAAAAGTCAAAGCAATTCAAAATGTTGTATGAATTGATCTGATGGTGATGAAATTGTTTATTTTCCCCTAGAATTCCTATTAATGAGGGCGGAGCCAGTTTTAGCTAGTCTTCACAATCTCCAAAAGTCGTTTAAAACATACGGCTTGGATCGAACAGGTAAGTGCTTAGTTTCTGTCATATTTAATGTAGATACACTCAGATACCGTTGATTTGTTGGAATCGGACAAATCTTTATGCACTTGTTCCCTCAGGCAATGGTGGTGGCATCACTTTCCAGTGGACACATTTCTGTGATAATTGTTACTAATTTAGGGTTCCATTAACTTACAGAGTATCACTGATTATAAAGTCAGATAGTCAGATGTATTAAAAATAATTATTTGCTTATGAATCATAAAAAAATACATTTACAAAATGGGCATGAAAACAGTTTACATAGTTCATACTTACAGCTATTCCATTAAAACATACATAGGACCCAGGGAAGGCACTTTCAAAGTGAGGTACCAATAGATGCAATTTAGAATTTTCTTATCATTTTAATATGAACTATGTGCAATCAAAGTACCCTGGCATATATTTAAAAAACTGCCTTCCCTGGGTACCATATATGTTTAAATGGAACAAAACAGTTTGCATTTCTCACACTTAGGAAAGATTAAAATTTTACCCAGTGATGAAGTGTTATGGCTCATTTTAGGAAACTGTATAATTGTTTTTATACAAATTGTATACAAACAGCAGTGGAGTACACTCCTGTTGAATGTGTTGACTTCCATCCTGTGAGATGGAAGTAATATGTTGTGAACACAGCAAAAGAATTAGGATGATGATATACCACCCAAGAAAAGTTTGGTACTATTTGGTAGGGAATGCCGTTTATATAACAAATTGTGATCATACATTTTGCAGGATTTTGTATGTTGCCTGCATCTTTTTCTTTATACCATTGACAGAATTTTAGCATCTTTACCTTCTATATTTTAATTTGTACTCAGTATTTATATTTATTTAGAAGGTTTTTTCTTCCTAAAGTTTTGTGCAGTTCTTTTACATTTATAGAATTTTACTTTTTATTGACACCATATGGCCATTATGGTGCTGAAGTACTTTTAAATGCTAATATATACATACATGCAAACAAGTCTTCTTCTAAAACTATGCTCAGATGGCTTATGAAATTAAAAGTTTTTCAAAACAGCCAGCCTGATTACGTAAGAATAGCCATTTTAAAATAAAGACTTTTATATCTTTGTTATCTCTCGTAGGTTTAGAAACTTTTGTAGAGTGCATAACTGGCTTTGCACACCATATGGGGGACTGTATAATCCATGGCATCGCCACATCGCATTCCACTGCTCAGATTGAATCGGGAGAAGGTAAGTTGGCCTTTTATTTCATACCTGTTATAAATCGGCAAGTTAAAATCTGAAATAGTACTCTTTTTATCATGTATCATAATTATTATATTACAAAATATATATCAGTAGCATAAATGTGTGCAGTTTTGTGTTACTGTGTTGTTGTTGTTATTGTTGGTGTAGGATTTAACGCCATTTTTCAGCACATGATAGGCTGTACATGGCGGCCAGTATTAGTGGTGGAGGAAGAACCTGGGAAAAGCCCCGGAAAGAACCACCAACCCACAAGAAGCTACTGGCAAGTTTTCTCACATCCCCACATTGGCCGAATCCGAGACTCGAACCCACGCAGACAGAGGTGAGATGGCAGTGATCCGTAACAGAGAGCGCATTAGACCACTCAGCCACTTGGGGCCCTTGTGTTACTTTGTATACAATAATAAACAGTAAATCATATTTACTAATTTGAAAAGACCATACAGTATGTGCCAAAATACCATGGTCTGTTAAGTGTCATATTACCATATGTTCAATGAATATGTGTGTTGGGAATCTGGTCTTTCAAGATAGGCAGTCTCTCACAACAGGTTACTACACTATATAATCAATACATGTGTGCATTGAGAATTTGGTCTTTCAAGACAGGTGGTCTTGAAGTAGTGGTCTTTCAAGACAGGTGGTCTCTCAACAGGTCACTGCACTATATAATTAATACATATGTGCATTGAGAATTTGCTCTTTCAAGACAGGTGGTCTCACAGTAGTAGTCTTTCTAGACAGGTGGTCTCAACAGTAGTGGTCTTTCAAGACAGGTAATCTCGCAGTAATGGTCTTTCAAGACAGGTGGTCTCGCAGTAGTGGTCTTTCAAGACAGGTGGTCTCTCAGTAGTAGTCTTTCAAAACAGGTGGTTTCACAGTAGTAGTCTTTCAAGACAGGTGGTCTTTCACAACAGGTCACTACACTATATAATCAATACATATGTGCATTGAAAATTTGGTCTTTCAAGACAGGTGGTCTCACAGTAATGGTCTTTCAGGACAGGTGGTCTTGCAGTAGTGTTCTATCAAGACAGGTGGTCTTGCAGCAGAAGTCTTTCAAGACAGGTGGTCTTGCAGTAGTAGTCTTTCAAGGCAGGTGGTCTTGCAGTAGAAGTCTTTCAAGACAGGTGGTCTTGCAGCAGTGGTATTTCAAGACAGGTGGTCTTGCAGCAGTAGTCTTTCAAGACAGGTGGTCTTGCAGTAGTAGTCTTTCAAGACAGGTGGTCTTGCAGTAGAAGTCTTTCATGGCAAGATTGATTGTAACAAATAAGTTGAATAGTTTGATGTATTGCCAAGCCAAAGTGAGCACAAAAATATTTAAATTGCATATTTCCCAGATTTCCTTTGAAGTCCATTAATCACTAATGTCATATCTGCACAATAACTTTTAAAAGAATTTATGCATTGAAACCAAAGTTGGTATTAGGCTTTCTTCTATGAAAAATCATGGTCAATTTTGATTATTGCCTATTAGATCAAATTTGACTGAGTTTTGGCCTTTGTAAGTCTGTGCTTTACATATGCGTAAATAACTCAGTTCTGCTCAGTAATTTTGAATGGATCTCATGGATCAAAATCAAGTTTAATATTTGGCTTTATATTGCAGAGTGTAGGTCAAGTTTGAGTTTGATATATTTATGTCAAGTATATAGTCCTTGTAAGTTTGAGTTTGATATATTTATGTCAAGTATATAGTCCTTGTAAGTTTGAGTTTGATATATTTATGTCAAGTATATAGTCCTTGTAAGTTTGAGTTTGATATATTTATGTCAAGTATATAGTCCTTGTAAGTTTGAGTTTGATATATTTATGTCAAGTATATAGTCCTTGTAAGTTTGAGTTTGATATATTTATGTCAAGTATATAGTCCTTGTAAGTTTGAGTTTGATATATTTATGTCAAGTATATAGTCCTTGTAAGTTTGAGTTTGATATATTTATGTCAAGTATATAGTCCTTGTAAGTTTGAGTTTGATATATTTATGTCAAGTATATAGTCCTTGTAAGTTTGAGTTTGATATATTTATGTCAAGTATATAGTCCTTGTAAGTTTGAGTTTGATATATTTATGTCAAGTATATAGTCCTTGTAAGTTTGAGTTTGATATATTTATGTCAAGTATATAGTCCTTGTAAGTTTGAGTTTGATATATTTATGTCAAGTATATTGTCGTTGTTTGATTTAAATGGTATTTTATTTAAGAAAACATTTGAAATAAAATTCTCTATGTTTCATTACCTGTAGATTAAGGATAGAGTTGAAAGCTTATTTAAAAAAAACTCTCCCCTATATTTTGTTGGACTTGTAAGTTTTCCCATGTATAACAAAATTCTGTCTCGGCTCATTAACGTGCAAAGTGCAACATAGATTGCAACCAAATTTATTACGAAGCTTGATATTGAAAAAATATAGGTCATGTTTGACTTTTGTCCAGCCCACCCTGGTGGATACTCAACAAAGTACTTGGGTAGCTGTATGCATGTATTTTTGTATGTCTAGCTGTTTCTCATTTACACAACTGTATATCCATACACTCCTTAGATTAACCTTAGCATTAACATATTTTGCTGGGCTATATAAAAGGCAGGCTTAACAGAAAGGGAATCTCTAAAGGTTGAAATCAGATTTAGTACGGGCCTTGGTATGTACAAGTCCTAGTTTTAAATCAGATTTAGTGTGGGCCTTTGTGTGTACAATACCTATGTTGAAATCAGATTTAGTATGGGCCTTGGTATGTAGAAGTCCTAGGATTAAATCAGATTTAGTGTGGGCCTTTGTATGTACAAATATTAGGCTGAAATGAGATTTAATATGGGCTGAAATCAGATTTAATATGGGCCTTTGCTTGTACAAGTCCAAGGTTAAGATCAGATTTAGTATGAGCCTTTGTTGTACAAGTCTTGGGTTAAAATATTTAGTCTGGGCCTTTGTTGTACAAGTCTTACATTGAAATTAGATTTAATATGGGACTTTGTATTTACAACTGCCGAGTTAAAATGAGATTTAGTATGGGCCATATTATGTAGAAGTCCTAGGTTTAAATCAGATTTAGTGTGGGCCTTTGTATGTACAATACTTACATTGAAATCAGATTTTGTATGGGCCTTTGTATGTACAATACCTATGTTGAAATCAGATATAGTATGTGCCTTGGTATGTAGAAGTCTTATGTTTAAATCAGATTTAGTGTGGGCCTTTGTATATACAAATATTAGGCTGAAATCAGATTTAATATGGGCTTTGCTTGTACAAGTCCAAGGTTAAGATCAGATTTAGTGTGGGCCTTTGTTGTAAAAGTCTTGGGTTGAAATCAGAGATAGTCTGGGCCTTTGTTGTACAAGTCTTACATTGAAATTAGATTTAATATGGGACTTTGTATTTACAACTGCTGAGTTAAAATGAGATTTAGTATGGGCCATATTATGTAGAAGTCCTAGGTTTAAATCAGATTTAGTGTGGGCCTTTGTATGTACAATACTTATGTTGAAATCAGATTTTGTATGGACCTTTGTATGTACAAGTCCTAAGTTTACATAAGATTTAGTATGGGCCTTTGTATGTACAAGTCCTAGGTTGAAATCAGATTTAGTGTGTGCCTTGGTATGTACAAGTCCTAGGTTTATATCAGATTTAGCGTTCACCTTTGTATATACAAATATTAGGCTGAAATGAGATTTAATATGGACCTTTGCTTGTACAAGTCCAAGGTTAAGATCAGATTTAGTATGGGCCTTTGTTGTACAAGTTTTGGGTTGAAATTAGATTTAGTCTGGGCCTTTGTTGTACAAGTTTTACATTGAAATTAGATTTAATATGGGACTTTGTATTTACAACTGCCGAGTTAAAATGAGATTTAGTATGGGCCATATTATGTAGAAGTCCTAGGTTTAAATCAGATTTAGTGTGGGCCTTTGTATGTACAATACTTACATTGAAATCAGATTTTGTATGGGCCTTTGTATGTACAAGTCCTAAGTTTACATAAGATTTAGTGTGGGCCTTTGTGTGTACAATACCTATGTTGAAATCAGATTTAGTATGGGCCTTGGTATGTACAAGTCCTTGGTTTACAAAAGATTTAGTGTGGGCATATGTATGTACAATACATATGTTGAAATCAGATTTAGTATTGGCCTTTGTATGTACAAGACCTATGTTGAAATAAGATTTAGTATGGGCCTTTATACAAGTCCAAGGTTAAGTGACTTTCACCTAGCAGTTTTATTGCTGTTTGAGTAAGAAGTTTATATTACATCTTTAATCAATAGGTCATCCAACACACAATATTGGTGTTGGTATCTGTGCACTCTAGACACATTTCTGATTTTAATTTTAAAAGAACAAAAGGATTCTACAAATTTCACGTAAAATATATTGGAATGCCCCACATCATATACTTTGATGCTCCATGTGAGATGATGATTTGATAATGTGTGTGTGAAATACAAAAAATACATAATTGACATTTGATAATAGATAAACTACATATTGACATTTTATTTATGGATGTGAAATGCTTGGGATAAGCTTTCAGCAAAGCAAGACTATATTTATATTTAATGAACTATTTGTTGAAAAGGAAAAAATCAGAATTTCAGCCAACACAATGTCCTACACAAATTGATAATGGTATCAGAAGTTTTTTTAAATTTGTTGCATTTAATATTTCTGTTCAATTATTTAAGAGCTAGGTGCAGTCTGTCGAAGTACCGGAGAAAGTGGTCTTGAAGTTCTGACAGCATTACAAAAAGGTGAGAACCAAATTTCTTCTTATTTCTAAGTTATATTGTCAGTTTTGACTGAATGATGTTTATATGAATAATTTTAAAAGTGCATATAGGTTACTACATTTGTATGGGAAGATATGAACAAGTTTTTTTCTGATTAATATGGCACGAACTTGGGAGTGTAATATTTGTCTGGAAAAAGGAGTTCATATTTTCCCATACAAATGCAGTAACCTTTTTATTATATACTCATTTAGTTTTCCTACCTAAGGCTTTATGATAAAGGAGTACATTACCAGAAAACAAAGTAATTGAATTTATGCTGTACATCAACATAAATACTCAAACCATCAATACACAGTAACAATATTAATGAGCACATTGTACCACCCAGCAGCCTTTGAACTTCATCATATGCTCGATATTAGTTTTGAAAAAAATTCTAATTTTGGTCTACTTAAAATTGAAATCTAGAGTCATATTTTGAATGAATGCGCATCGAAGAAACTTTTTTTTTGTTTGGTCTGGAATGGATGGGTTTTGTTTTTCTTTTGATCCAACTCAGTTTGCTTTTCTGCTAATGATGGACTGGATTTATTTGATCAGTTCAGTGCGATAAGGAGAATGTGATTTCAGTTGGAAATGTAGGCAAAATTACAGTACCATTTTGGTGTGAATCAGATTTTCCATGACATGGGTCATGTCGTTTGGATTTGCAGAACTAAAAAAGTACATTTTGAGGAAATTCAGGATGCATAAATGTAAGTATATTTATTACCATTCTTATCACCAGCAAAAGAAGACATGTTTATGCCTGTTACTTGCATGCTTGCTGTTGGAGGGACCCCAGCTATGACCTGTATCACACATTGTATATCTTCTATCTCTAGCATTACATCGTATCAAAATAGTTAAATGGGGAAAATTGCAAAGCAGCTGTTGTGTGACAGTCCGTTTAGCCAGCAGAAATAATACATTTTTTTTGTTGCCTTCTTGGCTAATTGGCTCTGATGCTCTTAGTTTCCTACCAGAACCTTCAGTTGCAATTTTTCCAGAATTTAGTGTTTTGGCTGACCTGACTTGTAAAATGGTACGTCTCTGATAGATATGTGATAGCCCTTGGCCTCGGTATACTTTTCTGTACTGTTGTTATTGACCCTAAAGAGCGCTGGTCATAGTCGGAACCATTCTATTAGTGAAAAGTTATGAATATTTCTCCTAAATAACTGTTCAATGATCAGAATGGTATTTTCAATTACTGTATTGCTCTCATTTGTTGTTTACATTGCAAATATCACGTTCATTAGTTTGCTTGTTTGAAAATTTAATTTATGACTCAGTTAACTCGTCCACATCATTAACTTTATCATCTCTTCTTTCAAATGGATGAAACAGCTTGTTTAATTCATTCACAAACAGATCTAATAAACCAAAAGCTAAGGTGTCTGCTAAATGAGCGTACATTGTTTTGTTTACAAAGTAGTTCTTAATACACCATACTGTTTTTAGACACGTATCATGCAGTATGAAAAAATATGGAAAACCACTGCACGATTCTGACAATGTACACTTAATGGAGAAAAAAATGAGCATATAATAATTCATATTACTACATTGTAGTAGATTCACATTACTGGATTCATCAGATTCTTATTACTCTCCTATGTATAGACTCAGATGACTATCAATGAATATAGGCACATATGAATGAATTGTTTCATGCATGGTTTTAAAAAATTAACTTCTTTGCACACTTAAACAGTTTTGTTGAGTTATTTGGCAGAACTACAAGTTAATGGTATGTCCTGTTACTTATTCCTTCAGGAGACAATATACAGGCAGAGATTGACAAGGCAGTCCATGATGTTGAAGAGCTAATGCGACTTACGGAAGCATTGGTTCCCAAAGCAGATGACATCAAGGCTGAGGATATGGGAGACTTGGTGGACAAAGAAATGCAGTCAACTACTAGAGCTATTGAGCAGGCAGCTGCTAGAATTGAGGTTGGGAATTGTTTTTAATCGCTGAATTTGGCTTCCAGGGTTGAAAGACTAATGTGGTATGATCCAAAAAGCAGTAAATTGATTTTGGACCCTGATGGTATATTTATTAAAACTGAATGTAAGCTGCCAGATAATGTTCATGTTACTAATGTATGGTGGCTCCAATTTCCAGTATTCTTGCTTAAGGGTTTTCTGGATGTTTCACAGATCCTGATAGTGTAATTGATTGTGGCAGAATTTTACTATGTAGGTCATGTCTGAACTACCATCAAACCCGATTATCTCGATTACATTGGAGGTGTCAAAAAATCGTCGACATAACCGAGTCCTGAGATATCAGGTTCATAAAACCTGGTAAAGTAATTTTAAAGATGTCCTCAACCTTAATTCCTGTCACTTAGTCATAGGTTTACTTGAACGTTGCAGACAAACGGGTAATAGTTTTAAGATTATAATTGCTATATTTGTGTACAGTTTTACTTTAATAACAAGTGTCGTGATTTCATAACTTTTTAGACTTAATTCACACTTCAGCTGTACATAGCAGGTAATACCAAACAGACAGTGTTGATAATAAATTACCCATGTGTATACATATATGTGTGCTCTTAAATGATGGTATTCAGTTTTCTCTTTTGACATCACAGTCAATGTATATTTTGCAATGAGCATATTATAGTTTCAATATTTGTTAGTAAATTAAATAACCTTACCTCCTGAAGAAAAAAAAAGGAACTTATCTAAACCTGACCACCCCTGTGTAAGCGAAATGGATTTGCTTTTTGCTTGTGTCTTTGCAGACGGAGAAGAAATACCATATACATGTACCTATAGCTGCCATGAAGCTAATACAGATATTTTTTAATGGAAATTGATACACTAATGCGTTGCTATGTCAAATTTTACTGGCTCAGAATTTGAAGAAAAAAGTTAATAACCATCCAACCTCATCTAATGGCTATTGAGATGCATTCATGTGCTCTAAATAATTTATATTTATTATTAAGATCTATTAATTGTAAAAAAAATCCAATTCAGTGATTTTCGGACACTTGTTTCATAATACTGTATAAAAAAATGGTAGTCTTGTTTTATGTACTATATAATCCATTGTAAACCAACACATGCAAAGAAACAATTAACCACTAGATGCATTGTCCAGCAGCACGGGACTGTTTAATTGTTACAGCATTTACATACTACATGTACTTAAATTGGCCTAGATTTTGGGCTGCCTTAGTGCCTGAGACAATAAACATAAACTTCTTTAATGAGGCTACCAAGGGAAGAGACTACATGTCACCAAGTTTTTCTTTTTGTTTTATTAATTAAGCATAAGTAAAACTTGTACTATTTTAAAACATGCATGAATTCCAGAATAGAGTGATGAATATAATTATGATTAACGTGTAGAAAATGAAACTTGCACAACAAATTTGTTCCAGTCACCGATAACTATGGAAAATGCAACACTCATAGATTTCATTGCTTCAGTTAGAAATGTCTTGAATCAGTGGCTAAGGAGAATGAGATCGTGGACTCATTGGCATTGCTCGGGAAGAATTTTCTAATTATGTACACGTAGATGATGAAGCTACAGTGAAATGGCTAAATGTATTTAAAAAAAATAAAATTGTGGAAAGTGTCTCCGGTATTAAGCATATGTATAAAAACGTAAGTGCTTTTGAATAAATTTGTTGAAATAAGCAGGTCCACGTTATTTTGAACTGAAACTTATGCCCAACATAACAGGTTTATTGACTTAACAGGGTTTGGGATAAGCAGGGAAAAATTAGCATAACAAAGAAGGATTTTTTTGGGACTGGACCGAAATGCTCTGCATAAACGGGTTCTCAAGATAACCGAGGTCAAAATATATGGGTTTGACTGTATGTATATTAATTCCTAGCTCTCTTTCTCTCTCACTACCCCCATTGAAGAATTTGCTTATTCAGAAAATACATGACTTTATGGAAACTTTATTCTGTGTTAAAATTATTCTTTTCAGAACTATAGTATATGTTTCATATTACCTAATGTAAAGTAATCTCATGTAAGTCAAGGAAAAAAAATAAAGATTTCCTTATGGTAAAATCTAAGTAATGCAATTATGTAAAAATTTGATGAGTTTCAGTCTAATTTTTGTGTGTTATGGCAGGAAATGCTGCAGCGGACAAGAGAAGATAACACAGGAATCCAGCTGGAGGTTAATGCGAGGATACTAGATGCATGCACTGACCTCATGAAGGTACAGTACAGTTTCAAACCTTTGCAAACATAAGTATGGGGGCCCCAAGTGGCCCAGTGGTCTAAAGTGCTCTCCGTTACAGATCACTGCCATCTCAGCTCATTCTGCGTGGGTTCAAGTCTCGGATTCGGCGAATGTGGATATGTGAGAAAGCTTGCCAGTAGCTTCTTGTGGGTCGGTGGTTCTTTCCGGGTATTTCCCGGTTTCTTCCTCCACCATTAATACTGGCCGCCATGTATAGCCTATCGTGTGCTGAAAAATGCGTTAAGCCCTACAACAGCAACAACAACAACAACAACAACAGAAGTATGTTCTGTATTTGTTCTTAAGTAACATGCCAAACTGTGAACAAACTAGAAACAGTTCTGCCATTGCAAAATACACCAACTGTGAACAGAGCAGAAACAGTTCTGCCATTGCTAAATATGCCAGTTGTGAACTGAGTAGAAACCATTCTGCCATTGCAAAATATGCCAGCTTTGAACTCAGTAGAAACCGTTCTGCCATTGCAAAATATGCATCTGTGAACTGGGTAGAAACCATTCTGCCATTGCAAAATATGCCAGCTGTGAAGTGAGTCGAAACTGTTTTGCCGTTGCATCATACACCAGCTGATTAGGGCCTATAATGTTCATTTTATTGATTGATATTAAATTAATGGCTTTTGACCCTGATAATGCACTGGCAGATCTAGTCTGCCTGCCTGTCTATAAACATTTTAATTTATATAACATTATTATCAAACCATTGAACGTAATTCAACCAGATTTGGCATGCATGCTAAGCAAGTTGCATCAAGGTGCATTTTGATTCTTACAAATTTCCAAGTTCAGTATTCTTATACCACCAATAAATGAAGTTTGGGGTTGAGTGTACTAGAGTCTGTTGTTCCTCCATCACATTTCTTTGCTTAATATCTCCTGAACCCTTTGAGATATTTGCATGAAACTTTGCATGCTTTTGTATAATGACTTGACATTGTGTCTTGTAAAAAAATGGAGTTTGTATGAGCCATTTTTTATTTGTCCCCATTTTTATTGTCAGAGACATAGGCATTACTTTCCCAACTGCATTCATCTTTATGTCACAGGTGTACATTTGTGAAACTTGATGGGTATATTCATCTTGAAGAGTAAAGAGTATAGCTACTCATGTTAAAAAGTAGGTCACAGTTGCCTACTTTTAAGACTGGTGAGTAAATTGCATTTTTGTGTTAGCTGAGTTTCTCAGACACCATGTTTTTGTACATTTATGTAAAACAGTTGGTGTAGTCATCATGGAGTGTACTTCCCACAATTGCCATAAATCTTTATTGATTTTTCACTCACCACAGTTAAAAATAACTCACATTGACCAACTTTTCATGCTAAAACAATTACATTATGATTCAGCATTTAGCTCAGTTCTTTAGATTGTGTACATTGATGGTGTCTTCATATTAGAAATATTAATAACATCAGTGACTAAAACATCCCTCTGTCACTCAGTCACACTCTTGACATTTCATCAAGAACCATTTGAGATATCATTATGAAACATGGAATGAACTTGTATCATGATATGAGTTTACATCACATATAAACATGTAGGAATTGCCTTTGTCAGATTGTTACTTTTAGAGTAAATGTTGGGGTGTATTTCATAAGCATTTGCTTATTGGCAGATCTGGTATAAAACAGGGAATGCTTGGCCATAAGTAGTATACAATTGAGAATGTTTTGTTAAATGTAGTAGCAAATTGAGAGTGTTTGGCCATAAGTAGTATACAACTGAGAATGCTTTGTTAAATGTAGTAGCAAATTGAGAGTGTTTGGCCATAAGTAGTATACAACTGAGAATGCTTTGTTAAATGTAGTAGCAAATTGAGAGTGTTTGGCCATAAGTAGTATACAACTGAGAATACTTTGTTAAATGTAGTAGCAAATTGAGAATGTTTGGTCATAAGTAGTATACAATTGAGAATGCTTTGTTAAATGTAGTAGCAAATTGAGAATGTTTGGCCATAAGTAGTATACAATTGAGAATGCTTTGTTAAATGTAGTAGCAAATTAAGAATGTTTGGCCATAAGTAGTATACAATTGAGAATGCTTTGTTAAATGTAGTAACAAATTGAGAATGTTTGGCCATAAGTAGGATACAATTGAGAATGATTGGCCATAAGTAGTATACAATTCAGAATGATTGGCCATATGTGGTATACAATTGAGAATGATTGGCCATAAGTAGTATACAGTTGAGAATGTTTGGCCATAAGTGATATAACATTGAGATGTGGTCTTTGGTAGACTGCCATGTACAGGAGCAGATGTGGTTTTTGATAGACTGCCATGTACACAGTAGATATTATCTTTGGTAGACTGTCATGTACACAACAGATGTGGCTTTTTGGTAGACTGACATGTACATGATAGATGTGGACTATAGCAGACTGCCATGTACACAACAGATGTTGTCTGTGGTAGACTGCCATATACACAACTGATGTCGTTTTTGGTAGACTGCCATATACACAACAGATGTGGCTTTAGGAAAACTGAGATGTACATAACAGTTTTGGGGCCTTTGGTGGATTGAAATGTACACAATAGATGTGGTCTTTGGTATGTTAACATAATACAAGGAATTCACCTTTATTCATATTGTTCCAGGATTCATGGTATGGTGGCGCTCTACAGTTTCGTATTTAGCATAGGGTTAGAATTTTAAAGAAAAAGAATTTCTCCGGGTTTCCTCACTAGTTATACTGGCTATTTAAAAAAGACTTTGTATATCTTAGGTATTGTTCAAAGAACCTTTAATTCCCTTTATTTTGGTGTATGATTGATGGGTGTAATATGGGTTATAGAGTATACAGCTTGGCCTTACTCCAGATGTGCACCTTTCAAAAAAGTGCTAGCTCCACTTGGTCATTTTCACTTCCTGAACTTCAGAGGTAAATTGTAAAAAAAAAAGAGCCGATAACTTTTTTTACATTTTATATATTTGGTAATTCATTCATTGCACTTTCAGAAGCTGGTATTGTCTAGTCTGGCAAAATTCATTTTCCCTATTTGAATAGCTGCCAAGGATAGTGTACTTTAGACAAATCCAGGTTGAGTTTTGGAGCACATGGGAGCAGTCATTTTAGTTAGTAGTGTGCTAAGATCATTTACAATTTCCAAAAGTACAATATCCAAAGAAATGTCAGCCACATTACATGAAAGTAGCATAGAGGTATGCCAACATTCTCACCACTCCGCATGTTTTAAATGCAAACAACTTCACCTTACATACATCACTCTCTCAAAAGTACATAATAACTGGTGAGCGCCACCTATACCAGTATTTGTGGCATACCAGTCTATGTGGTGTACTAGTATTTTCTGTATACCAGTCTATTTTGTGCACCAGTATTTTCTGTGTACCATTATTTGTGGTGTACCAGTCTATGTGATACACTGGTAATTTCTGTCTACCATTATTTGTGGTGTACCAGTCTATGTGGTGTGTCAGTATTTTCTGTGTACCAATATTTGCAGTGTACAAATACCAATATTCTCATGTATCAATATTTGTGGTGTACAGTTGCCATTATTTGGGTGTACAATGTTTCTGGTATAAAAATATTCAGGGCATAACAGTTGCATCAAACCACAGACTTAAGTATCTAGTGAAAGGTGATGTGCCTTTAATAAAACAGGCTATACAGGAAATCCATGAGTGTAAGTGCCAGTAGAAAGGCCGTTTTGTATAAAAACCATAAAAGCAAATGAATCCACACTATGCAGTTAATAGTTACTTGAACATTTAGCATGATCATTTTATATCTTCTTACCTAATTACTTTTATTTTCTTCAAACAGGCAGTCAGAATTCTTGTTGAAAAGTCCAGAGATCTTCAGAAAGAAATCATTGCACAAGGAAGGGTGAGGCAAAAATCGAATACTCATGAGAAAAATAACTGGCTGTTATTTTCTTCATTGACTCAGCATTAAGCATATGATCTTTTTAGGCATGTTTTTATCAAAATTTGTGAAAGGCACATAATGCACATGCACGCAAACTTTTAAGTCAAGTGTGTATTCTCTAGAACTCAATTTTTTTTCTTCTGTTTTATGAAAACCATGGAAATAAAAAATTTATGCCCCCATTGCTTACTGGGAATCCTCTTGATTTGGTCTCTTCCATCCATCCTTCCATTCATTCCAGATAGCAAGATTTCGTAAAAACCACTTGACAGAGATGAAATTTATTGTAGTAAAAGTCAGACAGGTCTTGTAGGCATTCAGAACCGATTATTTCAGTAATTGGTGTCATTTTTTAAATTTGATCCTACATACTTTAAATGGCAATTATTCACTTTATTTGGTTTCTCATACATCCATACTCCTTTGGAAGGTCATTATTTATATGTCCCAAGAAATGCATATGGCAAAATCAAAGTTAAACTATGTGGACATTTTGGAACAAGATCAACCTAAAGGTGTGATCTAGTACAATTTGGATTGAATGTCACCTGCTGTGATGTCACATTGAAAGCTATGCATGTTGTTATGTATGTTAAATTTGCATTGTTTGTTTGTTTTTGTATTTTTTAAAAATTTCTTTCCATGTTATTGTTAATGGATAATTATATTTTGGACTTGACCATGTCCAGAATCAAGTTCATTTTCTACTTGACCTGAATCATTGATTTTAATTCTGTAAACAACTAATACATAGCTAAAATTTTTCTCTGTGATCATGGATAATTATTAGGACTATTATCTTTACCTTAATCAAAGACATTGTGTTTAATTGTTTTTTATTATCATTATTTTATCCAGTAAACATTTGGAACCTTCTGGAAGGTTTTTTTCCATTTAGTATTAGGATTGTTTTGGTAATGAAAATGCTAATTGTGACCCAAGGTCACACAGAGGACTAAATAGTTTTGTTTTTCTAGAAATTATTCATTCTTGCTTTAAGACCTGAGCAGAATCAGTTATATTATTGTTGTGTCCAGTAGTTCATTAGGCTGGAAATTATTTATTCACTGGAAAGACAAAGTGCACATCAGAAATAACATTCTTGGAGATAGAGACTTGAATTTATAGTGAACTTTAAAGTAAGAGTATATTCCTGGATTGTATTATTGTGATCCAACAAAAGACTGTTGGCACATCACCGCTGCATGGACCACCACAGACGCTTCCAGCATTGGATTTAATTTGGATTTCCACTAAAGTTTATTCAGAACTTTAATCATGAGGACTTATTTATGTAATTCATGGATTATTTGAGATTTAATTCGCAATACCCTAAGTTCTTTTTTTTGTGGTACTTTTTCAGTTTGTATTAAATTATTTGTTGAATTTGACAAAGCTTGTTGCTTCTCACTTTTTTCTTTATTTATTTTAAGACCATAGAGTCATAGTAATGTTGATAAATAAATTCGTACGACACTATATTGTGATGAATCTGCTCGACGTGCTCTTTTCTTGACCCAGTTTAATACATGGCCACCATTGTAAAAGCCATAGTGGTCAATGATTTTCATCTGGAAGTTTCTTGATAACAGTTATGGTGCAGATTATTCATTAATCGGGATTGAATAGACTTTGGTTAAGCAAAACTAGTATTAAATTTTAAAACAATTTAAGATGAGTAAATACACATACATGAACTAAATGACTTTTAATGTAGACATGTTTGCATATACAGTAAATGAAATGACCATGTCAGATTTTCATGCTATAAAACCAATTATTCCATTTTTAACATGTTTTTTTGCAGATACCATCCTCACCAGATAAGGGTTGTCAGTTACTTTTGTTCTGCATCAGCCTTGGCATACATAGTTAAAACATTGTTTTGATCAAGTGCCTTCTCATGGATTAATGAATTACTCCCTGTAGCAAGTGAAATAAATTGTGCAATGAAAGAGCTTTTTCCACATTTTAGGTATTTGGTATGGCAAATTTCATGATGCCTGCATGCCTTGACTCAAATAAAAATTGTTGTGTGTGAACAGTTTAAATGGGAGAAACTGACATGCAACGTGTTGTTTGCAGGAGCTACATCATCTTTCTGGGTATATGTAAAGAGCAATCTGATTGGATCACTTTCTTTATGCTGCATCCAATCAGACAGAAGAATGATAGATACTTTATATGTCTGTGAGTCTGGAATGATGTGCTTTATGACTCTTTAAGTTTGTGCCATTACAGTAGAATTCTAATACAATTTCGGTGTTTAGTTGCAACTGTGCATGTATTATAATCAGTTGTTTTATTCATTTCTATTGACTCTTCTAACATATATAAAAAAAAGATATGTTCATTTGCCCGCTATTCACAGATGTCATAATTTTTGTCTGCAGCATTGGCTTTTTGCAGATGTGCAACTTTCTTCAGTTCCAATTCATGCTTTCTATTTCAGGGCACATCATCTGTGACGGAATTCTACAAGAAGAATCACAGATGGACAGAGGGATTGTTATCTGCAGCCAAGGCAGTTGGCTGGGCAGCAACCACTCTCATGTAATAATTTGAAATTGCTACTGTTAGTTGGCTGGTCAGCAGCCACTCGTGTAATAATTTGAAATTGCTACTATTAGTTTGAGGTGCAGCAAAAGTACAGTTATAAGTTGGCTGGGCAGCAATCACTCATGTGATAATTTGAAATCCTTACTATTTGCTGTCTGGGCATCATTGACTTTCTGCAAAATCTCCAGCTTTCTTTTTTCTTGCAGATTTGATGTAATAAAATGAAATCACTATTATAAGTTGACTAGGCAGCAACCACACCCATGTAATAATTTGAAATCACTCTCATTAGTTGGCTGGCCAGCAACCACTCATGTAGTAATTTGAAGTCACTACTCTTGTTGGCTGGGCAGCAGCCATTTTCATGTAACAGTTTTGGAATCACTAGTATTAGTTGGCTGGGCAGCAACAAGTCTTACGTAATATGGAATCACTACTATTAGCTTGCTGGGCAGTAACCACTCATGTAATAGTTTGAAATTGCTCCTATTCACAGGATACCAGTTTATGTGGATTTTGATTATTTACATGCTTAGGATGTTATTGAGGTGAACATGCCAAAATCAAAATTTTTCTGTTTGTTACATGTGTATTAACAAATTACATCATGCTAAAACAAAGGCACAGTGACTGAGAATTCCGAATGTGTTTATAATCATTTCACAGTTCTGTGGTTTTGTCAAATAAATTTCATGGAGTTTATGGTTAAAACGGACCATGATTGGGCTACTGTTATCATGAAGTTGTGGTTACAACAGTCCATGATTGGGCACCAGTTTTCATGGAGATTGTAGTTATAACAGACCATGATTAGGCACCAGTTTTCATAGAGATTGTGGATACAACAGACAACAAATAAGCACCAATTTTCATGGAGAATATGGTTACAACAGACCATGATTGAACACCAGTTTTCATGGAGATTGTGGTTACAAGAGACCACAAATAAGCACCGGTTTTCATGGAGATTATGGTTACAAGAGACCATGATTGGGCACCAATTTTCATAGAGTTTGCAGTTACAACAAACCATAAATTTAAGGACTTGAGAGACAATAACTCCTTGGTTACAACAATAGGATAACTTCCTACATAGTTGAATTTAGGTACCAATGAAAACCTCATTTTTGTCCTTAAGCATGAAATTGATCGCCATCTAAATAAGAGCACCAATGCAAGATCCACAATTTAAGACTGATGATCATGTGGGAGTCACTTTGGCTCTGTGGTTTAGGCATTGGACATGTACCACACTGGCTCAATGGTAGAAGGATGCAGGTTCAGTTCCCACAATTGAATCGGTCTTTATTGGCTGCTGTCTTGTGTCCTTGGATAAAAGCACTTTTATCCATGCTATAAAGACCATGGGAACCCTATCCCCATCAGATCATTTGAGTAATATCCACAGATTTATATACCAACATCATTACCATAATCTGCATAACCATAAAATGGTATTACCAAGAAAATTTTATTACCAAAAGGAGAATTTTCTTAGCTACAGAAATTGTGTCAATGATATTTTCTATGGTTTCATCTCTCAGAAAGTTCAAATAAAGGAGCGGCAATGCAAAGATATGGATATAAAGTAAAGACAGAATACTGTTATATATGAAACAGTTGTATGTAAATAAGGCAAAATGTATGTGCTACAGAACAGCTGGGATTGATCATAATATTTATAGTAATATAGTATTTATAGTAACACATAGTATTTATAATGAACACTAAGAGCTTTTTGAAAGAAATGTGTCAACTTGGTCAGTCAGATAACTAAATTGAGAAGTGACATATCATATGTAGGACTAACAATTTAGGTACAATTTCCTTAATGCAATCTGTATGATTTGTTCCCTATTCTGTTTCCATTTACTCACTTAAATATTGTACAGGGCCAGACTTCTTGGTGGAAGGTGGGTGGGTGCCTTAAATATTCTTTATTATCCATTATTTTGTTGCTGCTATTTTGAACAGGGAGTCAGCTGACAAAGTTATGAAAGGAGAGGGAAAACTAGAGGAGTTAATTGTGTGTTCCCAGGAAATTGCAGCTAGCACAGCACAACTTGTAGTTTCTTCAAGGGTTAAGGCTCAGAAGGGAAGTAAGTGTATGCAGAAAGTGTCAGAGGCCTCTAAGGAAGTCTCCAGTGCTACAGGGAAGGTTGTGGCATCTGTCAAGACTGGTTCACAAATTATCGAGGAACAAAGTGAGTATATGTAAGATTTGTGTGTCAGTCTGTGACTTATTGTGTTGACTGGCTTTCTTGTTATTGTGGAAGACTCTGAACAGAAATACTAAAATCTGTCCCCGAGGGGATTCTTGTTAAAAGTGGGGGACATAGTATTCATGTTTCTGACCATGCATCTATCTGTCCATCCATCACATCATTTCCATTCTCTGTCAAGCTGTTTTGCATTAAGGTAACTTGAACATCATCATTTGAAGGTGTGTTGCATACCAAATTGTGGATACTATCTTCAGGGTCACGTTCCTATTTCATTATTGTAAGTTTTACATCATACTTTCCTTTCCATCAAAGTTGCTTTTATTAGTAAAGGAGACCAGAAATAAAATTTTTCTTTTATGTATGTAATTCTCTACAAATTTTAATTCGACAGTAATGTTTGTAAATTACATATTGTAGGCGGGTAGTGATTATATTGTGCGGAAGATACCATGATTCCGTAAATTGCTGAGTTTTTACGAGACGACAGATCACGTGATCCCGTGACGCAATACTAGCCAGTCCTCGAATAGATACAGAAACATGGCAAGCGAGAGAGACAGGAGGAGATCAGATTTGGGTTGCACATTAAAAAGTTGAATCTGTTTCCGAGAGATGTTCATAACTATATCTGTTGAACTGTGTGTTAAGAATTTTAAAAAAGCAATGTAATTTTAAAATAAATACTTACACATTGTGTGCTGTGCAAAAATGTGATAAGGATTAAGTGATGGTGACCAATGTAAAAATTAAAATATTTACCACAATGCAATAAATTCATTTAAGAAAGATGAGATTCAGTCGTGTTATATGTAAATGACATATTCATTACCTACCCCCAACACACCACCTAAGGACTAATATTTTGAAAATATACATCCAACACTGAAACACTGAGAGATAATACTGAATTCTGGGCAAAGAGACTAGAATGGGTACCGGCTTGTGTGTGAAACAATATCCATTACGGGGGAGGTGTAAAAGGCACTGAGAATGGTTTTCATCGGTCGTAACTTAAGCATTAGTTTTTCAAAAAAAACCCACAAATAAATCTGCAAAGCAGAAATCATAAGTAATTAATTTAAACATTAAGAAACTTCCTTCTTATGGTTCAATTACAGTGTATTTTACATGCAGGCTACAGTTAGCGTATTGACAAATCTGATAATATATACAAGTCTGGTATAATAGTTTATGTATTGTACTGGTCAGTGCTCAAAGAAAATTTTTTGTAGGCACAGGCCCCAGGCTAGTGACTTGAATGAACTCACAAGCCCTGACTGAAATTCCACAAGACCAGACAGTTCATACCTGTCAACTCTCAAGCCGGGAGAAAAACCTCCCGATTTTTGGGGTATTTCCACACCTACCTCCCGATCTAGTAGTATCTCCCAATTTTTCACAGAAAACTCCCGATTATTACATTATGTCAGTCAATTTCATTTCTCAGAAAAAAAAAGCAACACCAAACCATACTTAAATAGATATAACGTAAGCAATCCACAGATGCCATATTCTATTTTATCACTTGTGAATATTGTAGTGATGAAATCAGTGCCGGATTTAGACATAAGTTAAACAAGCTACAGCATAGGGCCTCACAGTCTGAAGGGGTCTCTCAAATTTATTTTATACCAAATAGGGCCTCTACAGGTACCCATAGCTTAGGGCCTCACTATGTCTAAATCCAGCACCGGACAAAATAATATCACAAGACAGTTCTTTTCTTCAATAAATAGAATGTTAATATTAAACATTCACGTACATTTCAGATTTTATAAAACCACTACAACAGTATTAAAGTAAAAAAAATTAAAAAATAAAATTGTCACCAATTAGCTTAAATCCCGTGAATGATCACTGTGAATGCTGTGTAATTTTCTCTGCAAACAAAATCACATCTCCATTTCCGCCAAAGAAACTGGGCCAGTTAACACCTGACATACCTCTACCGTATATGTAAAGTTTAATTACCATGATTAAATTAAAAGAAGGAATAAAAACAAAATATGCCATATATGTGCCCACAAAAAACTAATTCAGAATAAATATTTTCATTCAGTAAACAGTGTTATACATGCCTTAAGACTTAAACCTAAGGAAATAAGGTGGGACATAAAACGTGGGAAAAACAGTTGCCACATGTTCGGTAACTTGTGACTGCAGATTTGAACTGTCAAAATGAAGTCCTATAGGTGTCGTAAGTTACAACAAAATAGGAATCGTTTATTTGCCAATCAATTGCTGGATCTTACATACACACACTGTTGAACATGGTCCGAACGGCAGACCTTTTCACAAGATAAGTACAAGGATAAGGATTAACTGTTAATTAGTCACACTGGCTTTATTGCTTGTGTACTTAAGTCAAAACTTTAGCTATTTTGCAGTTTAGTGACAGCTGACAAGAATATGAGAAAAGGCTCTTGTCCTGGGTGATTATAAGGCGTATCACAGGGAGAAATGGCACATCCCTTGAGCGCTCGCACATTGGGGCAAGGCGGTGGGGTCAACAGTCGCCTCCCCCCAATTTCTGTTGTCAGCCAGTTAATGTGTAACTTTAATTTTATACCTAACCTCTTTTCTTTTAATTGCTGCTATTTAAACTGCCAAAGAGATAGTTTTATATCAGTTTCAATCACTACAGATTACCGTTTATACATACTACATGTAACCGGCATAGACGGAAAGTTTTTTTTTGTTGTTGTTGTTTTTTTTAAATATTTTAAATTTTTTTTTAAAATTACTGAAAATTGTGTCAGGGTTTTGAATCTTAGTTTTAGCAAAGCTTCCATTTCATTAAAATCAGATCTCAATCTTAATTTCACCTAGGATAGCGATGATTTGATTTAGATTGTGCCATGTAATGGTATGTATGCCAAAAGGCAAACAATTCTTTTTTTTGAACAAGCCCGACAGGCACCTCACTTTGAATACAGGATGGGCCCAAACTAAAATTAGAGGGACCCCGGGTGTCATGCTGTCGAATTTTCTTTAGCACTGCTGGTTTAGATAAAAGATCGGTGATTTGATTGTTGCATTTTGTGGTCACTTACTTGGCCTTCTGTCTATTTCATAACTCACACGTTTGACACTTTTCCCAGGATTTAAAATAACCAACGGTATGTCTGGAACAGCAGCAAATTTTAGTCTAGCATAGCTGCCAACTGTCCCGTTTTTTCCGTATTTGTCCTGTATTTTGGACCTGAATACGGGTGTACGTTTTTTTGCAAAAAATACGTTTAATAATTAAAAAAAAAAAAAAAAATTTCTTGCAATTTTCAGTTTAGAACGGGCACTCAGTTCCACTCTGATAGAAATGTATCGCATGTATATAGGAATACAGTTCTACAATATGATTGGTTCATTTGAAATCGAGGCTACCATGCCTGTCTTTATCCGCCATATTGGATTTCGCAAACAGTTACCGCTATCACTCGGTGTGTCTCATCTTCATAATATTCAACTTCTAATCATGTTGAATAGGAAAGCAGAATGTTCAGAATTTTCACCAGAAAGACAAGAAAACAGAACTGAAAGACAATTGTGCTGTCTTGTTTAGATTTGTGAAATCATCTAGTAAAGGAGAAGACTTTACGTTTTGGAAATTGTGTAATGTGATTTCGCTATTGGGCATGGAGGCGCACATGAAATACAAAAGCACAAAAAAGCTAATAAACATCAGCTTGCTGCTTCATCATACACAACTCAGCCTGAACTTGGATGTATATAAATACTAGAGAGAACCTTGATGTAATTCGATCAAAATTCGGTTTATTAAATTTCTTTTAGAAATGAACCTTCCTCTTTCAGTTATTAGTGTTGCTGGCGATTTATTTTGCATGCTTTTTCCAGATGGTAAAATCACAAAGGATTACTTGTATGCTAGAATGAAAACAGTTCAGTAAGAAAATCACACAGAATTGAGATTATCAATGACAGTTGGTACATTGGAATTGATAATAATTGAAAAAATAAACAAGGTGTGGAAAAGGCTCCTATAAACAGCCTGTGTCTGAGTGTGTTGCACTTTTGCACCTTCTGAATGGGCACCCGAAT